>JAWWMK010000044.1:218585-241138 GCA_035047105.1 Galeopsomyia nigrocyanea
AGGCGTTTTACTTGAGCGCCAAATCCTATAGGTTATATGGTTCACGAATTTTTTTCGTGAACTTTCTAACAGGGTAAACGACGACGTAAATAGATACTACTTATATATATATAATATGGCTGTGAAAATCAAATTTTTATCGAAAATTCGTTTCCATGCGATATAACGCGACTTTAAATGTGTATAAGTCAGTTTTGAAACTCATTTATGGTATTTTTCACTTTACTGAAATTGAAATTTCTCAGGAAATAGCCAGACCTACGTCTATTCCGTCCGCAATGTTATAATTGCTTTCCCATTGAATAATTCGAGCGTGCTATATAGGTATAAAGTTTAATCTCATGCTTATCTCTGTTCGAGGCGCTTCGTTACTCTTTTTCCCCCCAAAAACTAACACTGACTTCTGGCCCGCAGCCGTTTGTTCCTGACAGGCACGCTCGTTGCCCGACCTTTCATTACCAACGAACGCGTTTATATACAGTTGAATCTTCCTCTCTCTCGTGCGGCTTGTCTCGCGCACATCGCACCCACGTCGTCGTCGTCGTTGCCTCGCGTGATTCGGCCTCGTCGAGCATAATCGGCCGCCTAATTAAAAGGACACGCGTGATTTATCGATCGAAACCCTCTTTTCCTTTAGGACCATCTGCGCCGAATTGGTCGAATTATGGTGTTGCCCTCGATTGACGTCTCCCGCTTGTTCTTCTTCTTCGCCTTTTTTTTTCCTTTTTCTGCTTCTTTTTTTTTTCTTCTCGCAAATGAGCTTTGGAGTAATCAATTTGGGTTAGAACTTTTTTTTTCGCTCTTTCGAAGTTGCCTAAACTAGAAGGGAGAGTGCTTTTTTTTAGGCTTCTACGTCGTTCTGTTTCCGAGCAAAAATTAAATGGCAGTAATTTAGTAGGTCACTCTCATTAGATTTTGATGAAAGTTTATGACTTTTTTTTTATGGCGAACAATTACTTCGGCGTTTCGGCTAAGTGAGTTTGTGCGTGCTCGGATTAAAACGTGCGTACGTCTAATACGTAATTAATTATATTTTACGTCTTTTTTTTGCATTTCGCATTTTCAACAAGTCTCATTTGAAATTTGCAAAATTTTTAACAAACTTAACGTGCATTTCAAAAGTACATAATTAATGTATGAAGCTTTCGAAAGCTCTTTCATTAAATATAACACGAATGCTCGTATTCTCCATTGTTAATAATGAATTCGCTTTAGAAATTAAAGAGAACTACTACGTACGTATCATTGCAATATTCACAGATCACAATAACGCGGAACGCTCATTGTGCATTTTACATGGCGACGCGATCAAATTGTTCTCATTTAACCCAGTTTCTCGGTGATGGGAAACTCGCGGAAAAGTATTTGCATAGGCTCGCTCCTCGCCGCTCGCCGCGCGGAACTTTATCATTTCTTCGTCAAAAGAAGAACTTTCGCCCTCGAGAGAGAATTCTCTCGCTCTCTGACATTTTTACCATACAAATCGAGGAAAGTTAATTGAAATTTCAAGATTCGTTTTTTTTTTTTGTAAACAATGCCGAAGAAAAGTAAAAAATTACTTACTCCTTCGTATATATAAGAGAGGAGCTTTATTCGTTGTAACGTCGTTATTAAACTTCGAAAGGTAGATTTTTTTCCGAAAAAATCCTCTCTCTTTCTTTCGGGGTGGTATACATAGATAAAGCCGCAGTATAGCAGCCGCGTTCGCGGATAAAAGGCAAATGGCATTAGGAACTTTTTTAAAGCGAGAAGCCCGCGCGTGCACGCGGCGCATTCAAAGTCCCGGTAATATCGTTTGCCATACATATCAGCGGCGAAGAAGGAGGAGGAGGAGGAGGGTTAAGGGGGGGTTGGCTCAATAATGAGACTTTATGAACAAAGTCGTACTTTCCCGCGGAACTCGATAAGTCTCTCAAAGGCTACTTTAGTTTCCTTTCGCTATTATACTGCAAGTATAGCGAACAAGACGCACTTTTGTGCTACTGGAAAAAGTATGGCAATAATGTGCGCTCTCGGCAAAAATACAATCGCTCTTCTGTTTTTCTTTCGCAGTACTGATTGTCAAGAGCGGCGGGAAAGTTTTTTTTTTCTTCTGTTTCTCCTCGTATTACTTCCTAATTGCTGCCTCGGCTCTCTTTCTCTCTCTCTCTCTCTCTCTCTCTCTCTCTCTTTCGGATGAAAGATTGGTTTCTAGTATTTATCCAGCGATCCATCATTCGAAAGCAGTAATCAAACTTTCGTCCTCTGTGTGCGTGCGTCGCTCACGTCAAGAGATACCACAGAAAAAAAAATCATTATATTGGCTCGATTTCTGAAGCGAGCTCGAGAGAAAGAGAGAAGAAAAAAACGAACATATATATCTCTCGCGCATTTATATGTACAAAACTCGGGCCCAAATCGCTTTCTTATATACGATGCTATCTTTTGCCCGCGCAAGTATTGCTCGTGATAAATCGTCGTTTTACAGCGTATTTCACGGCACGCATCAGCGCTGGAATAAAAGGCCGCTCGCGGTGGTGTATATGTGTGTATATCAAAGAATACACAAATTCCGCGTGTACTCGACAATGCGCCCTTCGAGCACTTTATAAAGCTCGCAAACCAAAAAAGAAAAAAAAGAATCTGAAGGAGTGAATAAGAAGCGCGCGATTGAGGATGGCGAACGGTATATATATACACACAAAGAGTGTATATGCTGTAGGGCTTTTATATGCCATACGAACGATCGAAAAAGTTTTTGTGGTGTTGTCTTGAGAAGAAGCAGTAGGGGGAGAGAAGAGCTTCGTTTGCGTGCCTCGAGATTTAGGGGATCCACGAATTGCGGTCGTTCGATTTGCAGGCGATATAAACAAGGCTGTTGGCGCCAGCCAAGAAAACGAAGCACACACACACACACACACACAGACGAGTGAGAGAGAAGAACTCCTCCCTTCTCAAACGCCCCTCCTTCCGGCTCGCGTGACTCACGCGCCGCGTTTGCCGCAGCAGCAGCGGCAGTAAGCTCTCGCCAGAATTTTGCATTCGTCTCGCGTTTTTCGGGGCTACATATATATGTAGCCCCGGGAATATTGCGCGAAAAAAAAAGGGCACACCATTTCTCGATGTTTCTGCTGCCCTTCTTTTCATCTCTCGCTGCACGAGACGCGCTGCTGCTGCTTCTTACGAGGAAGGTGATTGCACTGCACTCTGCGTCTCATTTAATTTGCATGGGAATTTTTTCCTCGTTGCCTTTGTACGCCGCTGTGTAGCAAGGCTTTCTCGGGCGTATAGCGACACGAGGTAGCAATCAATTTTATTGCATTCGTACAATGTTTCTCTCAGATATATTTTTTTTACAATCTTGATGCTGTTTCCTCGATCTCACATTACTTTGGCTTGATTGTCGTCTTTCTTTCAATTTGAACATTCGCAAGCTCGATGAAAAACTGCATCGGAATTCACAATATCGATACTCAAAGCCCCCGATTATTATCGAATTTACAAGCTGCAAGTATTTCGAATTATTCAAATCACGAGCGAGAGAGAGAGAGAGAGCGTATTGCGAGCAGAGCTAGATTGCAATGAAGTTTGCTTTGAAGTTTTGAAATGCGAAATATCCAGAGATTAACATTCTACGAAGGGGGCAAATTTCGTAAGGGGTTCGCTAGGATACGTAATATATATAACATTGGCTCCCTCTCTCTCTCGCAAGAACGGTCGAGATTGTACGTGAATGGTTTATCAACATTCCACGTGATCTCCTGCGAGCTCTTCAACGTGTCTTGAGTTGTCTCGAAACCCTATATACAACTTGAATTGGGAGGAAGTTTCCCGTGTAATTACTTTTTTTTTACCTTGTCTTGATACAAGCTTCGACCAAATCGAAAGGAAATATTGAACAATTTTTATTTGAAAAAAAAAAAAAATCTTTTCATTACGAGATTCTTAAAATTTCTTTGTATTTTCTGTTTCAGGTACGATATTCCAAAATAACATCTCATTCCATCTTGATTGGTATGTAAGGCTTTTTTTCAATTAATCAATCACAGCGCGACATCCCATAATTTCGCGCTGAATTTATCCCGCGTAAAAATAGCATCGTAAACCAACATTGAATGTGTTTTTTTTTTGTTCACGAAGCATGTGCTCGTTTGGCTCGCGCGAGAACATATATATACGTGTGTATGATTTGTTGATCTTATTGGCCGAGGGAAGCGAAGCGTAAGCAAGCGCCGATCGTTTTTCAAAAATCGCAACGCACTGACACTTTCGAAATCCAAAGAGGCAGCGAGACGTCATAAACATCGTCGGCGGTGCATACCGTAGGGTCCAATTATTCACTTTGTCCATACAGGTATGCCCGCGGAGCGCGAATAAACGAGAGATGCAGTTGAGCAGCCTTTCTCGGATCGTAAAGCACCTCATTGCCTGCCCCCCTCGCGCTCGCTCTGTCTGTGTGTCTGTGTGTGTATGCAATACTTCGGGCCATATAATAACGCGAGTGTCAATTTCAGCGTCAACTGCCGCACGCCAAAATCTCGACTCTCCTTTTTCTTTTTATTTGTTGCCAAGCTTATTAATATTAACAAGCATACGATCGAGTGAGAGAAAGCATCGGTCGGAAAGAAAATAAAAAAAGAAAGAAAGAAAAAGAGATGAAGGAAGAAACAACAAAGAGAGAAAGACAGAGGTGAGAAGGAGCGAGGGATATCTCTCTCGCGTGATTTATGCCTCGGCCGAGTGATAGAGAGGGGGGAGAGAGAACAGCGTTCTCGTTGCATCGCTATAAATCCCAAGACATGCCGGCTCTCAAAAAAAAAAAAAAAAAAAAAAAAAAAAAAAAACGAAAAGAGTTGTGCTGCTCTTTCTCACTCTTTCAGTTCGTTATCTCGATTTTTAGCGACGCCCCCGCCCGATCGCCAATTTCACCCGTCTGCGTGCACCTCAACACTCCTATATTCTCGCACCACTCGGTTCGTGCATCTTTATTGCCATCGACTTTTGGGCGCGCATTGGCCCGCGACTTCATTTTGCGGCACTGAAGAGGTGACAGTCGACGATGAGAAACGATTTTCCATGTTTACTCGCACCTCTCATTTCCTGAATGACTTGCTGTGCCTCACAAAGTTGGCTTTGTTTTTGCAAGATTGCACTGAAAAACCAGTCAGTTGTTGTCACTGATTCTTTGTGCTTGAAATAGAGCATGGGACTCGTAAAACAATTCTTATATAAGTACCGCGCGAAAAGCTTTATTTTATTTGTTCGGGTGCCGTTGGCTTTCAGACGTTCTCATGAGTTTTCTCGCGACGAATCCTATGTGAAAAGATCATTATATACTTTTGCGAAAGAAAACTTGAGATTGATCAAAGTAATTTGTGATGAAAAGAACCTTAAATTCAACAACTTCATAATTTTTAAGTTTGATTCTATGATGTTTATACGTAAATCCTCTTTGTCACTATTGAGTAGATATTGTATTTAGCGTTATCGATGGAATCAAACTTATGAATAACAATATATATCGAAAATATGCCATAATTAATCAATCGAATATATAACGCGAGCTATTATCCCGTTCGGGATTAGCTCTTGAGCCGATGCACTTAAGCTTAGTGATTATCAGCTATTAATGCTTCAAAGTGCACCTCGCAAGCTCTGATATGGCTAATAGTCCTAATGAGCCGCATTACCAGCAAATCTCGAAGAGCATTAAGTCAAGCATGGTAATATACCAAGCCGTGCATTCATTATTGTTCGATATAATTCGAGATTGATTTTTTTTCTCTCGAAAATTTATATAAAGCAATTTAATCGAATCGCGGATTTTAAAGAGGCTTTCGAAGCAAGAAGAAACGTTTGTTCGCGACAGGCGTGTAAAAGAAGTTGGCGCATCACGAGCAGAAAGAAGGCAAGCTCCTCGTCGTCGTCGTCGTTGTCTGCCTATCCTTTAGCTCGATTTCCTGAGCTTTCTCGTGTCGGCGGGCGTCCGGCGCAGCACGGTGGCTTCTTATCGCATGCACGTACACGCTGAGAAAATCTTGGCGTCCCTCGAGAAATACGCGAGGCTGACGCTTTCTCCTCCTCCTCCTTACTCGGCTTTTCCTCGCGTTCTTATCAACTGCTGCACCGAGCAACGAAGAATTATGGGCTTTATTATTGTCTTTCTTTGCTACTCCCGTCGCTGATTGGGCGTTGCGGGAAAATTGTATCGGTGTTGAATTTTTTGTTGTTGTCTTCCTCCGTCGAGCGAAAGCAAATTGAGAAACTGCCCTGTGCGAAGCCGCAAGCGAGTGTTTATACATGCAGCGCTTGTCTTTTGTGGGAATTACTCCAAGCCATTGTCGAGTGCTGCTGCTCTCTCTCTCTCTCTCTCTCTCTCTCTCGCGAAGCTTCCTTTGTCAGACCGAAACTGCCTTTCAATTGACGAGAGACGCTCCTGATGCGATGAAAGGATTGCGAGCCAGTGCAATTTTTTCGCCGAGATACCCCCGCACCGAATGAGATTTGCTTGAGGTTTCTTTTTCGCCGAGCTGCTTTGTCGAGAGTATGCTTACTTGTGGCTTTCCTGGAATTTTCGACGAATCATTATATCGTTGCATTATTCGCGCTTCGGATTTTGTTTGACTAAAAACGGAAAAGGAATGTTTTTTGAAATTATTATCTCGCCTACGGCTATGTAAATTTCGACGCGGTAATTCTTAAACTGATAGCAGTAACAATTCAGAAAAGTTGGCCATTTATCTGAGATGTATCCGAGAAGATTTAAAAGGAGCGGTGACCGTTAACCTGAATTCAAAATTTTCTGCGAGATATCATAAGTTTGAATGAAAAAGAAGAAGAAAAAAAATATCTTTTAATGTTCTCGTTTCTTCTCTTCTCCTTCATTCTTCGGCTACAGTCTGTTTCTTCCTGCGCGGCAGGTCTTATCTTCTCCTCGCGGGCCTCTTATCTCGAGCTCGCGAGACTCGGACGACTGTACTCTTTCCTCTTTTCATTATTCTTTTACCTTTAATCTACAGGCCGCTTTGCTCTTATCTCGTCTTATCCGCCTTCTTCTCCTCGTTTCCTTCAACTCTTTCGCCCTCATCTTCGTCCTCTTCTCTTCTCCTTTTCTGTTCGAGATGCGCGCGATATTACTCAAAAAACTTACATGCAAATGTGCTAAAAATTGCAATCTTCAAGATCGCCTTTGTTTTCGCCACTCTTTGCGCGCTTTCGCTGAGAGTTACTTTTTTTAACGGTAAAGAGTTTCGTACTTCAGATATAATGCTCAATTTTTTTCAGCAACTAGTTTATCAAGTTATCAATAATAGATAGCTCGCGCCTTCTTATCTACTTGTTAATACAATTATTTAAAAAAGTTGACAGTAACGTTTCGCAAAGAATGTGATAACATATTAAATAAAAAGGATAATAATTAATGGAAGTATTATATATGAGTTATCTATCGATTGATTTTCTATTACTATTTGATTTCTCATTTTGTTGTTGAAAATAATAGTATTAGGATTGATTTTGTAAAAGAAGACTAACTTGAAATTTGCATAGACTTACATAGCCATGACATAAATATTGACCTCTAATAAAAGCGTGAAATTTATTTGGTCACATTGTAATCTTATAGTAAAAAAAGTTATACGTGTCCTTTCAAGAATTTTTTCTAACTTCCAGCATATGAACCCGCTTAAGTTCTTTTTGCAAAAATAAAAATAATAATAACAACATTAAAAACGAAATATACTAAAACAAACCATTTTCCAAGATATTTTGCAAGAAGATATTTTTGCAAGATCGTTTAATGAATAATCCCGTTATAAAGTGAAAACACCACGATTGAAAACAAGAAAGAGCTGGACTACACAAAAAAAATTTGCTATGTTAGAGAATTATTTCGCTATTCTAGCTATTCCTTTCTTTCAGTGGCTATGTGAAATAAATTTCAGCAGCCATTAGAACTGGCCAATGAGAAAAAATACCAATACTCTGGCAAGGTCTTTACACGTTATAAAACGCTCACAAAACTAAAATATGTATTTTCGGTTGTTGGAAATTAGTTAGTTTTGTATGTTATCACTAATTTTATAAGTACCAATTGAAAACGGCGAAAAAAAATTAAGTCTTTCCGAGTAACAACGTTGTGGCTGTGCAACGTTGTAAACTTCAGAGTCATTACTGCCAGTGGAAACGATTACAAACTACTTATTTTTTCATTGATTGAATCTGATTTCAGACCTAATAAAAATGCAAATAAAATGTCAATGACAAAATGCTAACTCTAATAGACGAATATTCAATATTTTACTAATTTATACCATGCAAAATAAGCTGAGATTTCTCATTAAGATAATCATATTAAAAGCTATTTTACGATATATTAATTGATTTTCAGAGACCGTAGATTTCATTGCGATCGCAAAGAGTACTAAAATAGAAAAAAAGAAGCGAATGAAAGAGAGTTTGAGTTATCACATAGAGTATTTATTCATTTATTTCTAGATGGAATAAGTGACTAAAAGTCCAATACAATGAAGTCATACAAAATAATAAAATATAGTAGTAGAATAACAATTAAGTTGTAAGCAATTTATTATTGAAGTAGCATCCAGACGCCATTGCAAAATCCCTGTTTTTTACGAAGACTCGTCGAGTCTTGGTCGCTTAACGGGCTTCAACAGTGTCAGCAATTTATCAAGGCCGATTTTTGGACTGTCGTCAGGTACTATATCATCCATGCTGTGACATTTAATTTTAATACGGCCATCTAAAACATAAAATTATTGTATTATTGTCATCATAATTTTATTATTTACACAATACACTTGTCATATTTTTTAAATACTTCGGTCATTTTCTTCCACCGTGCCAGTGACAGTTACATGTTTACCTTCCTGAATATTACTTGGTGAGAAATTATTAATTTCAACGTCAACAGTCAAATTACCATCCGTAATTATACCGATACCACTATATGGTTTATAAATATTTGTAACAAATTGCTGTTTTACATAACCTTGGATAGCTAGAAAAATTACAATAAATTTACTTGTGGTTCGAGTTGAGATGGGCAATGACGAGCCAAATGAGTATGCGATTCGCAAGTCTCGATCGCAAAAAATTCCCTTTATGACCTTGGTATACAATGTACTATGGAAACTCTGTTCTACGAGGAGAGGCCGACAAATGTAAAATATTGTACTATTTATAGCATTTTTCGAGCGAATTATTAAATTAAGTTATTTTTCTATACATTTTATATGCACCTTATCAAAATAATTTTCACATTTTTTCACCACGTCTTTGTAGTCCACATCTGCCAGATCTTTCGGAAGATATAATACTTTTATGGAAGAATAAGCTTCATCACTAATTAAAGATAGTAAAAATAATCGTTTCAACTTTCCTTCAGTGAGACGTTGGGAATTACAGATCAAATCAAAGGTTTTATAATACTCTGTCCATTTTTGAGTGTTTGGATCGAATTTGGGAATTCTTGAAATTTTATGCGCCATATTATCTGATTGAGCACCGATAAGAAACCTGTGTTAAATCTTTCTTAACAATTTGGCACAAATTTTCGTGAATTATTTTTTAGTTGTATAGTCATTTTCAATAAACAGCACGCAACGCGCATGAACATAAAAGTCTACTCAAACCTTGAGTATGGACAGAATGGATATATATGATATGAGCGATCTTAACTTTTTCGAATTCTAAAACTCTTATCTAAAAGTTTCTTATCTAAAACCTATCATAAAGTAGATGTACTTCGCTTATTCACGTGAATCATTTATCATTTTTCAATCATAATCTTATTGTTTCATTTTTCATCCGAACCGAATTTAATTTTATAGCTCATTTTTATCTCAATTGAATTTTCCGTGAAACAATGCGACTTTGCAAACGAGCTCGAGTTTGCGGAACAGTTACACATTACGAAAAGTTAGTCGATCGAAAGGCAGAACAAGTTGTCTCCGGCAGAGTGGTGGCTCGTACTGCGCGTTCCGCTTCTCGACCGCACGGTCAATCGTCGCATCTGGTCCCGAAAGCGCATGAATATCTGGCCGTTATAACAGTCAACTGCGAAACTCTGCACTTCCTCGAGGTAGTCGTCGTAGTCGTCGTCGTCGTCGTCGTGGCTGTCTCATGCATATACAGGCGAAGGCGATATCGCGCAATTAACCGAGCCGAATATATACTGGCCGGGGGCTCCATTGGGAATTGACGGCGCACAATCGAGATCGGCTATCTCGAGACTGTAAGCTATATACACGTACACACAGTGTCGCGTGTGCTCCTCTCCCTAAAACCACTGCGCGACGACGACAGCTGTCGAGGCCGCAAATTCAATCTTCACGCGAGAGAGAGAGAGAGAGAGAGTCGATAATAACTTCTTATAATTAAGTTTTCCCACCGAACCGAGATCCCATTGAGACGAAGCGATTTCAGCTCATTGTTAACTGCTCGACGCCGTCGCATGGCAACGCAGAGGAGAGAGGAGAGTATAGGCGAGAAACCGATACGCCGTCGCGACTGTTTACGACACGGCACAGCAGCGCGCATTTAATTCGCCGTTATCGGCGTCGCGGCGCTCGCTCGCTCGCAGCTGAAAAGGTGCGTGCAAGCGACCGAACCTCATCGATTCGCCGTCGGCACAACCTGCCGCTCCGTTAATTCAACCGAGTGCGCCGCCAGCAGCCGCGCCGTTTATTCCCTCACCCTCTCTCCTCCTCCTCCTCCTCCTCCCACACCCTTACGCCGCCCGCGGTCCTTTATGTACGAGCCATTATCCCGAAAAACTTTTGTCTTTTATGGTATGTGCCGCTGCCGCCGCCCGACTCGCGCTCCATTTCGCTGCCAATATTCGCGAGTGCATAACGTGTGCTCTCGTCTATATATATACACGCAGACTTTTCCTATGGGCTGCTGCTCTTTTAAGCAAAGACTTGCGCCGTACTTTTTTCCGATCGCTATAATACTCCTTTTCGAAGCTGCTGCTGCTACCGCTCCCGCTGCTTGTCGATTCTTTCGTGAAAGAGAGCATTGAAGTATCGATGTCTGGCGCTATAATAAAAGTCTTACTAGGAGATTTTTGCCGAGTTTTCACTTGAAAAATGTAAGTCTCGCAAAAGGGCACGCGTTATCAATCTCCATTGCAGCAGGCTTTTTATTTCGAAAAAATCAAAATACCACTGGAAACTATTTTACCTCGTGCAGTCGTAGTAAAAAAAAGACGAAGATAAGCTCGAATTTCTCTGCGTAACGTGCATCTTTTGGCAAGATAGTAACGCGTAGTCGTAAAGTCGTAAAACCAACATCTATTGCGAAAATCTTAACTTTGACAGAAGTGCTTTTCACTTTCTGTTACGAAAGAGGCATTTGAATACAATAACCACCATTTATTTAAGAACACGAAATAAATTAAACTTCACTCGCTGTCCAGGCATTAAGAACACTCGGCGACATATTTCATTACTTGAATATTGGTAGTGTCATTCTGTCATTGTCTGTATTTTCAGAAGAGCTACAAGATAACAGTAACCATTTATGTTGATATTGGTAGCAGCTTTCGTTCGTGAATGATTTGCTTTATCCAATTCGTTGATTTCTTTGGTGTTCTTGTTCTATTTGGACTGCTGAAGTCAACCTGGAATAGACCAAATCTATCCCTAAAAACGAAAATTTTGATCATTAATCAAGTATTATTTTTGTTTTTCAGAGACAAAAATAAGACATAATTAATGTTTTTACGTGTATCCTGCGCTCCATTCAAAATTATCTAATAAACTCCAAAAAGTGTATCCTTTTATGTTGGAGTTGTGCTTCTTTATAGCAGTCAACATGGATTTAATATATAAATACAAATATTCCATTCTTTGATCATCTTCCAATGTGCCGGAATCTGCAACTCCATTTTCAGTGATATATATTAAAGGATTTTCGTACTCTTTTTTTATTTTGAGTAAGAGAGCTAAAAATCCTTCAGGAACAATCTGTATCAGTTAGGATGATTATTAAGTAATAATTTCGAAGGTTTACGTTAATAAAAGTATAAGTTTTACAGAAATTGTTGACGTACTTTTATCCAATTACACGCTGTCGACTTCCATCGTTCATCATAACTGAAGACAAGGCCATGATCATTTTCGTAAATAGTATAGTTTGATTTTGGTGCAGGTTCTACTAACTTGGTAGTATAATGATTAATTCCCAAATAATCAGACGTATTTCTGAAAAAAAATTAATATTTGCTGTTGTAAAAATTCAATGACTAGAACGTTGAAGTCTAATTGAGAACCTTCGCTTGTCGTTTGATATACTTACTTTATGTAACTAATCCAATCTTCGGAAAAAGTAGGAAGCCTTGAGCTTGGTAAACCTTCAAATGCACTGTTCTCAGCTACCATTTTCTTTATGATAGCAGGATAGTCACCTTCTTTAGTAAAAATTGGATGAGCATACATCCCAAACTGAAATTGAAAACCTACTTCATTGGAAATATGGTCACTTTCTTTTTTGGAAAAATAAAAAAAATTAGACAAAACAATCCCTATTTTTCCGTGCTGACGAGGTCTGAATTCTTCATCATAAATGTGATAAGCACGAGCATGTGCTTTAATAATGTTATGATTACAAAGGTACTCGGCGTCTCTTCTTCCTTTAAGTCCTTCAAAATAAATACAAAAAGGTTTACGAATCTTATCACTTTGTATTGTCGATTTCGCTGAAAATACAATAGTAAATGGAATTACCTGGTGGATTAATTCCAAAATAATATCCGAATGTGCAGACACTAGCTGGCTCGTTGATTGTTGAAAATATCTTAACACGATGGCCAAACTCTTTAAATACGACTCTTGCGTAATTTCCAAAAAGATCTACCATGATTTCATTTGTCCAACCACCCAGTTCTTCAAATACTTGTGGGTGATCCCAGTGATATAAAGTCACCATTGGTTTTATATTATTTTTTTCTAGTTCGTCTAATAAATCATGATAATATTTTATGCCATCCTTGTTAACAACATTGGCGTATCCTGTCGGTAAAATTCTGGGCCAGCTAAAAGAAAATCGATAAAAATCCATCTAAAAATAAAATCAATAAAAAAATATGAATTCTATAACTTCTTAATTACGATTCGTAATGTACAAATTAAAAAAAAAATTAGTAATGGTATGAATTGTAATGCTACTTAGTTAATTAATTACAACTTTTACTCACGCCCATTTGCTTCAATAATTGGACATCTTCTTTATATTTATGATAAGAGTCGCAAGCAATGTCTCCATTTGAATGATCGTGAATTTTGTGCGATTTAGAATGAGTGAATCGATCCCATATACCTTCCCCTTTACCTGTTATTATTTAAAAATATTGATCCGTGTATTCCTTATGTTATTTCTATTTTTTCAGTGAATTGTGTATTATTACCACTCAAATTCCAAGCTCCTTCAACTTGATAAGCCGAAGTTGCAGCACCAATAATGAAGTCCTCAGGAAAATCAAAATTTTCCAATTCTTGTCCATTTACGAAACTAAAAAAATTTAAACGCACTTGATTGATACTAAACTACTAAACTAAGTATGAAAAATTAACTAGATTGACATTATGATTATTTTTTTTTTAAATTAGACTTCTACTTATGCATTTTGCAATGTCTATTTGAGATTATACATTGTTAGTTAGTATTTTAAATAAATAAAACTTCAAACAACCTATTTTGCATTTAGAGCTGGATTATAAATGGTAATTAATTTGCATAAATATGCATATTTACCAAAAACTCAGCAATGATATCACTGCATACATTAAACACTGATATAACCTTGGCTCCATATTAAGTACATCAATATTTATATATCGCAGTTAAAAGATGTTCTGATCCCCATAGAAATGATGCTTTCAGATTATTTTCTGTGAATAATAATTTTGTTTTTCAAAGATTATACTATAACACATCATCATAATGTAATATCATAATGCAACATTTTATGTAGCTGAATTAATTATAATGAAGAATCGTGGAAAAAACAATTGTGACTAATGATATATACACATATCTTCAATGGAAAATGGGTTTTTAAAGAAATTTATTTTTTGTAAAGCATTTATACTCAATATGTGAAACTTTCAAAACTTCAATGGAGTGAAAGTGAAGCTAACTAGAAAAGGGAATCTTATAATTAATGTCAACTTACTTTAACTATGTCCGGCTGAAAAAAAAAGCTTGTGCAAGTTACTTTATTGGTTATTTCAGCTCCAACCATGCAAATGCAAGTTTATTCATTGATTCAAGTATAATTATAAGTCAAGCGAACTTATCAGTCAAGTAATTATTATCTTGTTTACATACCGCTGTATCTTGTTTTTCTACTAGTGAAACGATTGCGTACTATGTATGACCTTTGATCATCTGAGTTTGCAAGTCGCACTGACATAGTTTGTAAATTCTACAGCCATTGCACGATTTACGTTGATATCGAATTTTTCCAATCCTCATTAAATACTGCTATCAAGTTGTTTATGCCAATTCACGTTGTAGTTGTCTTCTGAAAAAAAAATTCATTGATTATGAAGCTGTATGTTCTCATAGCAGCAATGCAAAACTTATTTCTCGAGTGAGTATTTAATTTGTTCTTACAAAAATAAAGTACATTTTTCAAAATTGTATTCTACAATCAGATCTTACGGATATTGAGAAAACATTCACAGATAAATTTCTCGAGAATCTCCGTCTACGAATTGAATCATCGATCAACATAATATTTTCAATATAAGTCAAACAACAAACCATTTAGGTTGCTTAAAATTTACTTTTGTTCTGGCATTTCGCTCTTTCGTAAACCCGATCATCCTCTCTTCTGCACTTTTAAAGGACTGTCAATGCACTTTAGGGAAATCCAGCGACAACTCAGGCAAATCCTCTGGAAATTAGGTTTTCTTGCTAGGCTGTATATATACGTCTAGTTTACGCATGCAAAGTAATCCGCGTAGCCATGAGTCTGTACTCCAGCGGGGCGGCATAACGCTTTTCGCGACAAAAGCTGCTACCGGCGCCCATGGCAACTTCCCTTTCCCTCTCTCTCGGCAGATGAAGAGATTAGATTTGCCGCTGGCAAGTCTCTTTTACTCAGCGTAACGGCGCACGAGCATAAAACAATGTCGCGCATCCAGCGGCCTTTTGAGTCTCGCTGAAAACTATGTTTGTATACATTTATTTGTATGTGTGTATACTTGTGCGCATTGTGTATGTGCAGTGTGATGCATGCTGGAGGCCAGAATCACGCGGGACATTTGCTACGTCCCTATGGGAAAGAGAAAGAGAGAGAGAGAGTAGCCGCCAGCGAGAAAACACAGTACGCCCAACTAGACACAAATATGTACGTTCGATCGCTACTGTACCTTCTTGTGCTCTGCTCGCGCAGGTGTACGCAAACATGCCAAACGTGTATATGCATGGTGCTCGCCGCTACCGCGGGCGCACAGAGCTCAATGCAAAATTTCGTTGCTTGTTGATTTTACCAGAACAACGGACTCGGAGAGATTATTATGTCGCCCCAGCAATTCAACAGAGAGAGAGAGAGAAAGAGAGAGAGAGAGAGACCTAGTTGAATTGCACTTTACTCGGTAAATACGCCTGTTTGTGCTTGTACACTGCTAAAGTATTCCGTCGGAAAATATAACAAGATTTTTACGACTTCGCTGTTCACTTTTCCTCTTTCGCTCCAATTGGCCAGAAATCTTCATAAAAAAAGAAACGAATTGCGAGCAGTTAACAAAAAAAAATAAAATAGTTTCAGTCTTTGGTATCGTCGTTAGACTTCGACAAATTCAACGCATGTTAGCTTTACAGGTATAGGAGATCGCGGTTGACTGGTGTTTGCCGTCGCGCGACTCCCCTGTGGTACCAATTAGGAAATGCGTAACTCAAAGAGAGACGGATGTAATGCATTCGGAAGCGACCAAACACGCGATACGGTTTACGCGAACTAAGTGTATTCCTTTGGGGGAGGAGAGAGAGAGAGAGAGAGAGAGAGAGAGAGAGAGAGAGTGAGCGAGAGAGCGCTATACATGTATATACTGTGTGTATAGGTATAGTACGCCTCGTCGATCTTGTTTTTCCACGCAAACAGTGTCGATTGGAAAGTCATCAACGCTCTGCCAATAAACAGTTTGGTTAGTTTGCCCACTGCGCTAGGCTCTACAATATTGTTCTATTGTCAAAGGTATAGCAAGAGTATCTAATTGTTTTAGGCAACGAATTGTTTAATTAAATTTCTCGATGCATGCAGTGAAGTACGAAGGCAGAAAAGTTTGCTTCACGCGATTTTTGGCGCTATATTGAAAAATGCTATTCATGTTTGATTTCTGAATTAAATTTTCAATTATAGCTCACGGCAGTTTTTCCAAAAATCTGATTAGTTTCAAATTTCAACATTGAAACGAATTTGAACGAATGAATTCCCAGAAAACTTGGATGAACATATTTTCCTCTTTTCACGGCAGAATAAACCTTCATCAGAAAATGTTGATTTTTCGTCGCTAATCATAGCAAACATACGGAGCAATGAACTTTCACTCACAACAACTCGAAAACTCGCAACTTTCGTAAAAAGGCCCATACACAGTTTCGAAATTTCAACACATCAGGATCCAGCACGAGAATCCATTCCGCAGCGTGAAATAAGCTATACGCCACCGTGCGCACCGCAAACTAGACGAATTTACAATTAGCCACGCTGCTGCCGTGGGGGGGAAATGAGAAGCAGCTGTCGTTGCCTCCGAGTAGGACAAGAAGAAGGGGGGAGTGGAGATAGAATAGCTCTTTCGCGAAGCTTATTGTTATAACGCGCTCGGGCGATTTGCATTCGGCGCTTGGGCTTTGAAATTTGGCGGCTTTAATTACGGCCTGCGTATAGTTGCGTCGCTTTCCTTGCCTTGCCTTGCCTCGCCTCGCTCGCTTGCTTGCGCGCACCTTCGCTCGGCAGCAAATTGGGGATGAATCTTATTAGCCGTGTGAGAACACGTAAGAAAAGCTTTCGCTTTGTCGCTCTCTTGCGCGCGTAACACTGCGAGCGAGCGAGCGCTAATGGGGCGCTATTAATCGCTAGATTATCGTCTTATCTTTTGGCCTCCTCCATTAGACGTAATAAAAGAGAAGACGCTCGCAAAGTACTTACGGTTTTAAGCTCGACTCTCGCGAGGATTAACCTTGGCAAATTGCTATTACCAAGGCGTGCACAGTGCGCAACTTTTAGCTGCTACTGCTGCTGTTGTATAATCATGCTGCCTGAATACTCCCAGAGCGCGTAACCTCACGATTATTAGAAGCCAGTTAATTTTTATACTCGACTTCGATTGTAGCGCGCACGTGTGTGTATGTTCAGTGAAGTTTTCACGAAAAGCTGGAACTTTGCCAACTATATACCCGTAACAATCGTGTCGATTGTACTTGCCAAAGTGCATTTACCTATTGTATCAATTTGGCGTAATAGTAATTACAATCCAAAGTTTACCTATTAGCTTCGGCAAACGTGCTTATATTTATCCGCGTGTGCGTCGCGCAAATTCGCACGAATCATTATGCGTCCGCGTTTCAACGATCCGCAGCAGCAGTAGCAGCAGCAACGCGCGAGGCTTGTAATTGTTTACGCGGGCGGCGCGTAATTGTGCTGCGCGACTGTCGCGCGCAACTACTATGTACGGTATATACAGGATGAAAAGCATTTTGAGTTGGCGAAGTGCAATTAGCGCTTGCCACATCTTGTTGGCGTTTGTCTACAGTAATAAGCGCCATAGAGCACTTTCACTTATCAAATACAGAGAGATGTCACGCGAAGGGCCCTTAATACCAAAGCCTACTAGCACACGTGTCTGTGTGTGTGTGTGTGTGTGTGTGTGTGTTTGTATAGATATATGTATAGTGTGTTGGCTGTTGGCTGCTGCGTGCCACCCATAGCGATAAAGTTTTGATTACAATTAGGGTTCTCAGTCCAAACAGGTTCAAGCATGCAAGCTCGCACACCCTCCCAACGCCTTCATTTACATGGCTCTACGTGATAAAGTGACAGTCTTGCTTTACGCTTGATTGATGTATTTTGTCGCTTAAATATATCTATATGGATATTGCAACTTTTGAAACTGATGATGGATTTTTAGTTTTCATGGATATGCGATGATTTACAAAATTTGTTTGTTTATTTAAACTCGAACGAGACGAGGCTCATGTACAAAATGTAATAACAACAATGACGGGCGGGTAACGTACAGTAGGAACAAAAATAAATTTTCGCCATAATGTAACAAAGGAAAATGAATAAAATAATTATTCATAGAGTAAACAAAGATAAAACGCTAATGAATGGTAAATTTATTAATTAATGCAACGTGAAATATGATTATGTTTGTTTGTTTGGTTAATGATATGCAATAATTACGAGTTTCAACGTTTGATTTAGCATTCAGTTAATAATATTGACATTTCCGTTTGTTAGCTCGAAATTGTATTTCACCAAACCCGTGAAATTAAATTTTCGAATCTGTCAATAATGCGATGGTGCTTCAAACATTAACATACTACTGGCATTACCTTGAATATCAAAATTTTAATATTCGCTGTCAATCAATCGATACAACGGACGTGCGCGTAATAGTTTTGTTGGAAATATAGAAATTTTTTTTCTTCAACAAATATCTGGCCTCGCTAAAATTATTAAGTAAAGCAACCGGTGCATTCGTAAAACATTGAAGCCACAACCAAGCTAAAATTAAACCGTTAAAATAACGATTTTACCGCTGTCTGCTCGGAAGATCCATTTTAATAAGCCTTATCAGATGAAAAAAGATGATTCGAGCGATCCGTCTTCAAAGAGCTCGTCGGAGATAAAACGACGAAAAAGAAGAGGAAGAAAAGGAGGAGCAGGAGAAGAGAAGAAAAGAGCGGTGAGACCTTATTTAATAATCGATGTCGCACTCGGACCGCCGTCCATTTTCATTAGTCAGATTAAAAGCGGCGCGGGGATTGTCGTCGGATTATCAGCGGTGCCTGAATGAGAATTCATCTGGCGCATCTTATTAAAGAAAATGCACGCTGACACGGATTCGACAGACAGAGACGTTCGCCGCGGATGATAAATCAGACGCCCGACCGAAAAAAAAAAAGGATTTCCCCATACCGAATTCCAAGAAAATCGCGGGAGAGTTCAGTTTTTATTCCTGGTGAAGTCTTATATACTCTCCGCGGAAACCGGATGAAACGAATAAAAAAAAAATACGAAAAAGAAACGTTTGGCTTCGTCAAATGACAGACCGACTCGCTTAATTAAGCGTCCCTTTCAAACGCGTACACGCGACGAGTTATGCAATCGTCGCTTTTTAGCATTGCTATTTTGAGAGGCTTTACGCCGTGATGGCAAAGCTCGCCGCTTTGTCGCGTTATTTCGCGTAATTAGTCGAGATGCAACGTTTTGATATTTGACGAATGCTTTTAACATGCGGATGTTATTTTTTTTTTATATTTGCGAATTAAAATGAGCATGGCTTATACAGAAAAAAAAATTAGTTACGTGATATAGAATTGATAATTTTTTAAAGGAATCGTTTGAAAAATATCGATATTGACGGTTCTCACACCATAAATTAAATTGAGAAAAATCAAATCAGGAATTCCATTAATTTCAAATTTTTTTAGAAACAATTTTCCAGTTTTTAAAATTTGCAATAAAAGCAGTAGAAAAAATGAATGCAAGCATTGTTTTGCTGTCCCTTTTTCAACAATAAGCTTGTACCATAGAACAATCTATATTGCTATTCGAAATGAAAATAAAATCAGAGCCTGAAATTTTATTTTCAGAATTTTCCAGGAACGTGCAGTCTTCAAAAATGTATATTAAACCCTCAATAGAAGCAATAAAAATCTTGTATAGAAGCATTGTTGTGCGGTCACTTTTTCATCGCGAACAATAAGCTCGTACCGTAGAAAAGTCTGTCGATGAGAAGAAGAAAAAAAAAAAAACTCTTATCAAAAACATCTATAAACGAAGAACGATGTAGTTTAATTAAAAGCGCATTTTATATCCACGCGGAGGGGCAGAGAGAATAAAAAGGAGAAAGCTCGAGCGATATAATAATGCGGCCGCAAGCAGCGGCAAAATTCAGATTTTTTAATTTGCGGGTAACATTGTACTCAGCGCGGGGCGATGAGAAAAAAATCAAAGCTTCATTAAGGCAACACGACGTTCGGCCCCTATTAAGACAAAGCAACGTTAATAATGCCTTCGGTGTATCGGACGCACAGCTGCGTCCGACGTTTGCGCGGGTGGCGGAAGCTTTTTTTTTTTGCTTTGTTTCGTCGATATACTTGCGCGCTTGCTCGCAAACTGTTTTTCTCCCTGCGCCCCGAGTCCGAAAAATCCAATTATATTTCCGCCGCCTACATGCTACACACGCTATCTTTATATCTCTTTGCCGCCTCTTTTTATTTTCCTCGCTTTCTTGTTTTCTTTCAGTATGCAGCAAACTTTTGCGTCAATATTCGCGTCGGTAATAATGTTACCGGCCCCGACAGCAGGCATTCAAGTTTCTTCTCTCCCGCGTGTGAAATTTTCATTCAAATCAGTTTTGAAATGTACGTTGAATATTAAAGTATTGACTAGCCGTAGAAAGGCGTTGATTACATTAAAATTTTAAAGAAGACTGTTGCATCAACGTCAGTTGAACAAATATTCCAAACGAGTTTTTTTTTTCCAAAATATGAGTTTTCTTGTAATATTTAATTTCTTGCTTCTGTTGTATGAATTCAAAAGTAAATTACAAGGTAACGTTATATAAACAAAGTTTTCAGCGCATAATATTTATTGTGCTTCTGCGTTTTATGCGCTACGAAAAGTAAATGAAGTCATAGAATAGCTTTCAAATTTCTCATTGCTTTTGTAACTTTGTAGAAACATGAAACTAAATATTCACGGCGAAATATTATATTCTCTTTTAATTAACTTTTACTCGGTAGAAATTTAACCTACATTCGAAAATTTCGAAGCTCTATAAAATTCAATTCGATGCTCAAATTAAATTCCGCCAAAGTTTATCCATCCCGCTGCACAAAAAAAAACATCCCTACATCCGCTCTATCGGAAATCCGTACAGTATTCTAAAATTTCAAAATTATAGTTAACAATCAAGTTCGTACTCGAAAGAAAAAAACTGCTCATTACAATTTCAAAATTCATAAATATCCACTACACATCGATCGCGAAATTTTCAAGTCCACTCTATAAATAACCGACCCACATTCCCAAATTACAAGCTCAACGAAAATTCGATCAACATTCCCCTCGTCAAAAGAAGCGCGCGCGCGAACCACGTAACTCAAAAGTTTGGAAATCGCGACCACCATGGTCGTAGTCGTGGTCGTCACGGTATGAAGCCCAAAAAAAAAAAATTAGCCAGCTAATCCTCTCGCAGCTCGAAGCTCATTGGCATAACTCAAACAGCTATAAAAGCGTCTCGCCCAGTTTCTCACTTCTCCTTTCCTCGGCCCATCAGCGACGGCGACGTAATAACCCAAACCAAAACCAGTCAAGGCAAGGCATGGCAAGGGGCTATCGGTCTGCGTGAGAAGAAGGGGAGGGAGGAGCCGCATCTTGAGAGCTTCCGTCGCAGAGAGGCGACGTATTCTCTCTTCGCCCCCGCGCGCGTAATCCGTGGGTAATTGCAACGATAATGTACGCGCGCAGCTGGCCTTGGCTGCTCTCTCTCTCTCTCTCTCTCTCTCTCTCTTCATTTCTATCTCGAGGGCGTAAATTGAATGAGGAGAGAGGGGGGGGGGGCAAAGGGCTTTTCGCTTTCTCTCTCTCTCGCGGCGTCTTGTTGTGTTTAAAAACGCAATTTGCGGTGGCTGCCGAGAGATACGAGGCGCACGCTGCAGACAGGTAAATAAGGCGAGAGAGGGGGGAGGGGCGCATTAGTGGTGGTAAAGATAGTTGGCTCGATAGTATAAGCCGCCGGAGTCGAGCTCAGCCAGTTTGTGGACCTCATGGCGGCGGCTCTCTGTGTGCGTATACACCTTCCGCGTATATACATATAAGTTTCTTACCTTTTGCGAGCAAAAGCCAACCGACTCACAAACACATACACACACACGCGTACATGTATATATAAGACTCGAGTGCAGCAAACTGCGGTTGGTTCTCTCTCTCCCTCTCACTCGCCGCAAATGCGTTTCTTGTGTTGGCTGTACATAAGAGCGGGACAGCTCTCGCGGAATGAGATGCAAGCGAGCTAGAGAGAGTGAGAGAGAGAGAGAGAGAGAGAGAGAGAGAGAGAGAGAGAGAGAGAGAGAGAAGATGCGATTTACTTGGCTTTGGGGCATTCAAACATCCCGCGCTCTCTCTCTCTCTCTCTTTTTACCATCACCGCCGCCGCGTAGTCGTGTTTTCTTCTATTTCGCGCGTGAGTTCAGGCAGCTTCGCGACTTCTTCTTCTTCTATCGGAGAAAAGCTTGCTCCCTTTTGCCCCATTGATACTTCAATTGCTACGTATGTGTACGGCAAATCTCTTCTTGCATGTATATACATA
>JAWWMK010000044.1:244986-270620 GCA_035047105.1 Galeopsomyia nigrocyanea
ATATAAGCGTGCGATGCACGTGTATACCGCGTGTATACGTGAGAGTGAAGCTGTATTCGCGACTATATACATATACACAGCGCTCTGATGGAAGCTTGCGGTGTTGAGTGTCGAGAGAGACGCTTTGCTAATGCGAGATACGTGGCGTTATTAAGCCCCTTGTTCCCGACGAAAGGGGGAAATAATGCCGGATACGTGCACATTGGATCCAACCATGCCATCTGTATACGCGTGTCCACATTTTTTTGTCTTCCTTCTTGTCTATGTATGGTATTATTACTGCACTTTGCCTTAATTAATTTTATCCTCGCTCCCGCGGCTTTTGAATATGTGTCGCGCGTCGAATTGTAATATATATATATATTCGAAGGGATATATATATACGGTTACGTCTTGATGGATATTTTACAACTAGTTTGCATTTATATGCGGGGCGCGCTGTCTAATTGTCACATCTATTCGACATCCTTATTGCTAATTTCACGCAAGTATAACATAATACTTGACGTATGTATATAAAGTGAATGCCATTTCGTATTTAAATACGTGCGTGCTTTAGCGGCAAATGTTGCTTTGAAAGCGAAAAATTATGCATCTTTTGCATTAGTTACTGGGGATTTAGACGAGGAAACACATCGATATACAGCACGAAGAGTTAGAGAGACAGCAAAAAAAAAAAAAAAAAAAAAAAAGGGGCCGCAAGCACATGTGCTACGGGTGATTTCCGGAATCCGCAAGAGATGCGCAAGATAGTTATTGAGAAATTATGCAAATGGGTAATCAATCAAAAAGTTGGCCGGGCGATCGGTGGTATAGTGTAACGCGAGAGTGAGTGAGAGAGAGAGAGAGAGAGAGAGAGAGAGAGAGAGAGAGAGAGAGAGAGAGAGAGGCCAGTTATATACGCGGCCACCGCAGCTAATGTCTTACTTTCCGAAAGTGATTCCCTTATCGCGAGAGCTCTCTCTTGTATTATTCATGCCTCGAAATTATTCAGATACGCTTTTTCATCTGATACGTATCGGAAGATAGGGAGAAAGGGGAGGGCGAGAGTCGTTGCTGCAGTGGGCTGCTCTCTCTCTCTCTCTCTTTCTCTTTGGGAACATCACTTTGCATAACTTTTTTTTTCTTCATTTCGAACCCACTCGTACTGCCACTCCCGCGGATAATTGTTTGAAACTTGCACTTCAACCGTCGTCAGGTTTGCAAATAAAAGTTATTCATTTGAGAATTGGATTTTTATAACTGACACTGATGTATGCTGAGAATATCGGGTTACTAAAACAATTTTTTTTTATTGATATATGCAAATATAAATTTTGACTTTTGCATTTTTTATGCTCGTAATTGAATGTATGATGATAAATATGAATTGATCCTCCGAATGATGATAATTTTTTGTTTCTGAAAACTGCAGTGACTATAAAATGACGACACGCTACTCAGCATTGTTCCCGCATTGTATTGTATAGGATATATGCAAGCGAAAGCGTCAAACAAAAGTGATTGATAAAGCAATTATTATGGCTTGTACGAATAGACGATTTTGTCCCACCGCCCTAATCACGCCCAGATTCATATATATATATATACTTGATTTACATATTAAAATAAATCCCCGAGAACAGGCGCGTAAAATGTGCGTATATATACGCGCGCAAATCCATCGAATCTCTCAGTCTGTCTGTTATATTATGGGCAGCGGCGTGCGCGCTCTTGCGTTTGTTCCCCCCCTTTTCGTTATTACGGGATTAGATTCGATCCGGCTCGAAGGACTTCTTTGTCTCTCTCTCTCTCTCCTCTATTTTCGACGATAAATGCGATTGCTTTTAAACAAAGGCTCATTTCGGATTCCGCACGAACGAGTGCAAGCCACGTACGTATATATATATATGGGTAGATAGTAGCCGCGGCTTTTTCGACGAAAAGAAAAACAAAAAGTCTCGCCAAATCCAAGTAAATCTTCAGGAAAACCCCGATTTCCCCGTTGTTTGTCGTTCGCGACCGCGCGCGCACTCATCCGATATAGCGTCAACCTACCGAGATTTACGAGGTTATAACACTTTGTATCACCACGCGGATATGATGTTTTTACTGTTTTTTGTTTTGTAATTTGCGCTTAATCCATTCACGTCGATTGTCATCCGTCCCGTTACAAACGATTGGGAAAAAAATGTAATGTTGAAAGCGTTGTATGTAATATGCGCGTTATTTCGAATAAATAAGAATGAAATTGCCAGTCGTAAATAACTAAGTATTAGCGGAAAAAAACTGATCCGTATATTTCTCCCCTTAGGGCGCGACATTTACGATAGCCTGATACATTACCGTTGATTATTATTTAATAACCGCAATTAATTACCCGTATATACTCTCTCAGCTCTCTCTCGTGCAGCACACGAATTCCACTCTGTACTTATGCTCGTGAAAGAAACAAACAACAAAAAATACTAATGCGCGCTGTTACAATGTTAAACATACAACTTCCGTAATGCAAGCTCGATCTAGATTAGAGAATTTTCTTTTTTTTTTCGTTGTTGCCAAGTTTCATAATTACAATAATGTTTTTATCAGTTTCACGCTCATCTATATAGCCCCGGAGAGAGAGAGAGAGAGAGAGAGAGAGAGAGAGAGAGAGCGAGAGAAACATTGAAACCCTATACGCATAATTCATCGAAGCTGTATATGCTTGCGCGAGCGAGTAGGTAAGATCATTAGGCGCCGGGGGCGCAATAGCTCTTCCGTAAATTACCGCGCGAACGAGCCGCCGCTGCAGCGTCGTCTATGTAAATATCTCTCTCTCTCTCTCTCTCTCTCTCGCTGCATCGCGGCGGTCTCTCGCTTCGCGAAAGATAGAAGAAGAAAAATAAAAAGAAGTAGAAGAAGCAGAGAGAAAGAAAAAAAAAGTAAGCGCAAAACGAAGTCTCTTTATCTCGAGTGCAGTGGTGGTGGCACTTTGCTGCATCGCGGCGGCGGCGGCGTTTCGGTGTTTGACTGTTCCCTAACTGTACCTCTTTTCGACGACGAGTCTTTTCTCGCGCGCTATCTCTCTGCAGCCGTTGAGAGTGAGAGAGAGAGAGAGAGAGAGACTGCGCCATAAGCAAGCAATTTAAATGTAAATTGAAAAGCAGCCCGGCATACAAATTGTTCGACTCAGCGTCAAAATATACTGCGTGCCAAGATCAAACACACGACCAAAGGGAGGGAAGGAGAGAGAGAGAGAGAGAGAGACACGAAATATGGTGGGGTGTTATATATGCTATATAGTAGCAGTAGTATAGCGGTCAGTACGGAACTGCTATAGCTCATGCCTTCAAAGGGATATGTGTTATACTACACACGCGTGATGTGTGTTATATATAGCAAGCAACGCGCTCACGCTTTGATGGAAATCGACGATTATTGCACGATGGGCCGACTTGAATTTCCTGACGGACACCGTGGCACGAAGGGTTACTTCCTGCCCGTGAACGACTTCTCGCCCTCAATTTTCTGCGGTGAAATCATACTCTTTCGGGGTGTGTGTAATGCGAAGAGGACCGAACGGAAGCACTCGGCGGTTAACGCGACTCGACTCCTACATTAGAGATGGTTTTCGCAATTTGTCCGGCTGCTGCTGCTGCTGCACGAGGTGATTAAGTGATGGAACCTTCTTCGTTACTTCCGCGCGCTTTGCTATATATATATACTCAGTGTCTTTGCATTCTCGGTCGTGGTACGTAATTCGTACGGTGATTTTCAAGAAATTTTGGTTGGTAAACCACAGGCTTTTTAGACAACGACAAGGATATTAGTTTGAGTGTCGTCACTCGGAGGCTTTTATTCCATGTGGAGCGCTGTCAATTTCGCTTTGATCAAATTGAACTGCACTCGTCGAAGCTTGTTGACAAAGCCATCGTACAATGCAAGAGCGAAAATAATTTCCTGGCGCCAAGTCTTATATAAAGCTGCTTTTGTGAATTATCCGATCTCGTTGGCGTCGCACTGCGCAGCTTCATAATGAAGAGCTTCGCGTGCAAATAGTTTCTTGTCTGTCGCATCGCAAAAGCGTTAAAAGCGCGCTTCGCTCAGTCGAATCATCGATACGGAATTCCGTCTTTATCAAAGGCACTCTCCTCGTCTGTCGTCGTCGTCGCCACACGGGGCACATAATTTTCCGCTCGAGCGACGCCAAGTTTCCCGCCGGCTGCAGATAGACTCTCTCTCTCTCTCTCTCGGCGAAGAGGGACAATTTAATTTTTAATTTCTCGATTTCACTTGCGATTGGGTTCTTTGTTCGCCTATGTCTCTGTCTCTCTCGCTCTGCTGCGGAGGCTTTGTATCGAGTTTGCACTCGGACAAAGGACGATAGTCCCTTTCGCGCTCAGACAATGCGATCGCTCAATATTGATCTTTTTGACGTGACAATAATGCAACCCTTCGGCCACCCAAAGACGCGCAGCCGACGCCGCCACCGCCACGCCAACTTCTATTCCATTATAATCGCTCCGCTCGTTTCTCTCGATCGCGACTTTTGCCAAAGTCGCCCTCGGGATACACTTTGCTGCCGCCGCCGCCGCCGCCACCCGCCGTCGTTGCTGCTTTGCTCTTTCACGATAGAAATATCGCGATTACAATGTCTTTTCGTTGCTCGAGTTTCATCGATAAAAGAAAGGACGACGCCGGCTTGTATTCCTCGACGGCTAAATTCCGGACAATCGTCTTCGCAGTCCCTTTCTTCTTTTAGACTCTTTCCTTTTTGTTTTGTTCGCTTGAGATGAGATGATCACTCTGTCACGCTTTGCTCTAATGCTGGAAAAAAAATAAATTACTTCTGCTGTACTGTATTTCGATTTTTCCTTGTAGTCTAGTTGACAATCGGGAATTAAAAGAAAAATAAATCATTGTACTAAAAATGTTCAATGAATGTTTTCAAAATTTTTACTAAAGTTGGCTCATATAAAAAGTAAAACGATCAATTCAACAAATATTCGAAGGGTGGTAAGAGAATGTATAGTGAGTTGTCTAATAGTGAAAATAAATAAATTAAGATCAGTCAACTTTTGCAAATTAATTTTTCCCATTTTCTTCAAAAACACACCTTTGACGACACCAATAATAATAAAAAAAATCAAAGCACGTTAAAAAGTATAAATAATTTAAACGAAAAAATTTCTAGCTTCATTTTTACAAACAGAACGAAAGTCTTGATCAAATTCATGGATTGCCTGATTGCGAGCTGTAGCATGTACTATTCGTGAATGTGATATCTGAATAAACTTTATTTATTGTAAATTTTGATTTGAATTTCAATGTAATGCTGAAGGGAGTCGAGTTGAATTTTTACTTTTTTACTTAAGTATACTGAAAAAACTTTTGAAATAGCTTTCCGCACATTGGGAGGCTTTTGGCAGAAGTTCTGTTTTGAATTCTCGGATTACAGTGCTCTAACTCCATCAAACTCTGTATGGCTTTTAAGGCATCAGTTTTGCAAATTGAGAGTATAAAACCAAATATTACTGTGATTATCCGATTAACATTTCTATAAAATAATCTGTTTCTATAGTTCAATCTACAGTTCTACATTCGAGATTCCAATATGACCTCGCTGCTGACGTAAACTAGTATTTTTTGAAAAGAGATGTGAAAAGTTCTAAACCGTGCAGAAGTTCTTATCGGGCCACGTAGAAGAACACTTTTTTAACTGCAATTTAAACTTTTTTGATGGGGTTTCAAAATTTTTATATTTTTCCGGCAATCGTTACACCAACTTTCTCGCAGATGAGTTATGCAATAACTAAAAATTTCCGATGTATAAACATGAGAAATGTTCATCTTATAGAATCAATATGTTCACGCCTGACTAATTATAGCTTTTACTACTTAAAATGTTTTTTGAAGTAGCTAAAGCTATAATTAGTCAGACAATTCAGTTTTCAAACAACACGAAAATGCATGTGAAAAGTCAATTTGGTTATAATGTGTTTTCAGAATAGCATAGAAAAATGAGTTTTGTCCTTCATACATGCTCGAAATTCACTCAACTTTAATATGCAGAGGAAAAAAAACAAACCGAATTAAAAAATTGAAAGTTAAGACCAACTTTACGAGAAGAAAAAAAAAGTAATATCAATAACGCGACTACCGCGATCCCCGACATTATCTAAATTCCACAAACAAATTAGAAACTTGACATTGTTATCGTACACATACTGCACGCGTGAATTTAACGGATCATTACATCAATGGCGTAAGCCACTCAATCAGCTCGTTACCGAAGCTTGTTACAAGGCTATAATTTCGCGAGCGTGAAGGTTAACCCGATCATTACTATGGGCGAAACCAGCCATTTCTTCGTGGAAGCAGCAGCGGCACCGGCAGCCAACGCATACATACATAACACACATGCACACAACCGAGCTTGCGACAAGTGATCGATGCCTTTGTGTGTGAGTGCGTGCGTGCACTTAAAAATTGGTGGATGGCCGACTGCTGCTACTGCTGCTGCATGTCCACGTCGCGATAAATTAGCCGGACCACTGGTTGCACGCGGCAAAACGCTGAATTATGACGCGCGACGCGCATACATTCACATTAGAAGGCTGCACTGCAGCCACCGATGCCGCCGCTACCGTCGTTACGCTGCACTTGGCCCCAACGCGTAATTGACCCTCGAACTCGCGCGAGCGTACGTCATAATTAGCGTAATTGGCAGAGAGAGAGAGAGAGTACGTATGTATGGGTGTATGTGTATGGTTCGTCGCCCATCTGGAATTGCGTGATTTAAGCGGAATTCAGGGAAATCGTGCAAGCCGCGAAAGAGAGAGGGAGAGAGAGGGAAGCTTGCAAATTGTATTTATTGAGTGCGACTTTCGTCGCGCGTATTTGCCTGCGTACATGTGTGTACCGGTCGACGAGGTGGCAATTAGTCAGAGGCTACGCACCCATCCAACCCTATATACCTTTAATGCTAGTTGGAGCGTGAAAATAATTGATCGCCAATGTAAATACGCGTGTAGCGCCGGCGGAGACTCTTTTTTTTTTTAATTTTTTTTTTATATTTTTTTTTTCACAACCTCCCTCGCGCGTTAGATAAATTTCGAGTAATTGTTCGACGCGCGAAACGTCGACTCTCTCTCTCTCTCTCTCTCTCGTTTTTTTTTCTTTCACCTCTGTTTGTTTCAATTAATTTTAGCGAGTGCCGCCCCTCTCGCCATTACTCCTGATGCTTTTATTATAAAGCGCGAGTTATTATGTTGGCCACGCAAATATGGAGAGAGCGAGAGAGCGAGAGGTGGGTGTTGCATCGGTAATGCGAGCTGAAATGGAAAGGCCCCCGAGGGTTAACGGAGGAAGGAGGAGGGAGAAGGGGGCTAACAACGAGTTATTGATTGATTTTACGCTTGATTTTTCATACGGTTTAATGAACCGATGCATTACAAACGCGCGTGGCTTTATTGATATTCGTATATGTTTTAACGATTAACTTTTGTTGATTTCGGAAAATTTATGCCTCGTTTTATCACATCTGATTTTATTTCATACGCGCCACATAAATTATTATTCCGTACGCTCGCGGTACACATGACGGTTTTCTTTTTTTCTTTTTCATATTTATCAATGAGTAAATAAATGTTTGAATAAACATTTTCCCGAGGTGCAGTGTGCCCCGGCAAAGCACACAATTGACGCAAAGTAAAATTGAAATTTATTATTTCATATGATAAAATAACAAACGCATATAATTATTCTTTGTTGAAATCACGTATGTATGTCGCCAGGATCCAATTAATTATTTCTCAATCGAAAGATAAGCATAAGCTGAATGTTTGTAAATTCAAGCAAGAGGCTTAAATTTTCGAATCGACACATCCTCGCGCGTATACACACATGTCGACATCTGCTCATCTGCATTCATATCTAATCACGTACAAGGCAAGCGCGTACACGCGTGCGACGTCGTCGTCGTGACTACGGCAAGGTCTCTCTCTTTTTGGAATTCGCGTATATTATACGACGACCAATCGCTCAACTGTATATATACATGCATATATACATACGTCGCTCGCGAAGCCCTCGTAATTTAAATACGGAAGATAAAATTTAATGGATTCCCTCGTAAAGGTTCCTGGAGGCACACGACGCGCATGTGTGTGTTTGTGTGCGCGCGCGCGCGCGTGTGTGTGTGTGTGTGTGTGTGTGTGTGTGTGTGTTTGGAACGATCCGCTAGCGTTATTTACGAGGGGTGTCCTAGGCGTTGAAAACTCGCTCGGTCTCGCGCCTTGTAAATAATTCCGCTCGACCCTTTACTCTACTATTTCTTTTTTTTCATTTTGAAAAACGACCGAGACTCGTTAATTTTCATGTATTTTCCAATGTACACACACACAAAGTTTTCACTTTTTGCTTGTTTCTCGTTTATTATACATATCGTACACAAGACAGTGTGAGAGAGAGAGAGAGAGAGAGAGAGAGAGAGAGTCCCTTATCGAGAGGATTTTACGCGTATTTTCACAACCCCAGGAGAAGCTGGTCTCCACTCTCCTCGTCTCGCTTGCTTCGGAGATAGAGAGTATATCCCGAAGGAGTATAGCGTGCGAGATTTTCCGGGGAATTGAACTGGGACGCTCGCGCGCGCGCGATGGCCGATAAATTTTACGGTTATTCAATCACTTTTATACGAGTAGTATATATAGTCGCGCTACTTTTATTTCGCCAAGCTTGTAAATTGTTGATCAAACGCCGCATCTACGTATATAACAGCGACTTCGCCTCTATGCTGCAGTCACTTTATCTTGCCCAGCGTATCGCTGCGTGCGTCGAGAGCTTCTGCAACATCGAACCCCGGATGATAATTACGACGTGCGTGAAGTTGAAAATTATCATAAACGCGCTGTTTAATACATTTTTTATGCGCGTTTATTAGCGTATTTCAGATAGTACGCTCTCTCTCTCTCTCGTGCAGTATTTACTCGTGCTCAGGATGAGGTAATAATAGCCGAGATTTACGATACGAGTATTTGTAATTGAACGTGATAAAGTATAAAACTCGACGTTTTTATATTAGGACTTCGTCGTTGCCTTTTTTTCTTCTTCTTGCTACTTCTATATCGTGTGCGGCTACCTTTTCATTTTGATAATCGAGTTTAATTAAAATAACGCCGCTGCGGGAGCACATGTAGTATATATAAATATATGTACCGTTTGCGTTAATTATCATGATAATTGAATTGGCCATAAATCATATCTCGTTTGCCGCCGCCCCGCTCGCGCTTGGTTATATCTTCGCAATCACATAGTTTGCGCGGTTCAATCACGGAATTCAATCTTATTCGTTATAACCTTGTTGGCGAAGAAGAATTCGTCTAATGAATGGGAAGTTCGCGTGTTTCTTCGTTCTTTTTTTTTGTAAATGAAATAATAACAATCCGAGGTCAACGAAATTACTCGAGGCTTCGGCACAATGCGAAAGATCGGCTTGCACGATTTCCCGCGTCGCCTTCTTCTTCTTCTTCTTCTTCGTCTTCGTCTTTTTCTTTTCATCTTGATCACATTTAATTAGAGATGAAAATAACGAGCGTAAATTGCCCAAACTAAGGCGCGCTATCCGCTAGCTCGATCGTAATAAATGCGCATCCGCAATCGCATGGCGGAGAGCGTGAAATTTGAAATTAAAAGTGCATCAGCGTCGCGCGGATAATGATAACCACATACAAAGCGCTGTAATAATTCCCGGGCCGTATATAACAGCGCGATAAATTTGCGACTGCGACAAGCGCACGTATGGATTTGTCAAACTATCCGCAGCAGCGAAGAGAGAGAGAGAGAGAGAGACTATCGCGTGACTTTGGCTAAATGTACCCAACTGAATTAGAACTGTACGCTGTGCTCGGGATTGTTTAACGTGCATGCAGTACGAGGCGCCGCGATAGTGTCATTAAAACGAGCAGCTGCAGTATTCCATTTGAGTTTGAACAAAGAGCAGCTTAAAAAGAAGAAAAAAAAAGGAAAGAAGAAACAGAAAATCGTTCGACAAAAGGAACGAACAACAAAGCGGAAGCTAACATAACACCGAAGAGGTGAAGGAAAATCCCGGAGCGCACATTGTGTCCGAGTAGTACTCTACTGGCCGAGCGCTCGCATCTCGATAATACATATACGTATATGTGTGTGTGTATGTGTTTGTAGCGGCTAACGAGCGTTATAAATTCGCGACACGCGAGAGCAGCGCAAGCTCTCGAGATTTCCGCCTGCGATAAACGCGCATAAATTAAAGAGAAACAAATTCCCTCCCATCGGAAGCCGCCCGCACACACACACACACATACACATACATACGTGCTCGTGCGCAAATTACCTCTCTCATGATACTCTTAATTTTCCGATTAGCCATCTAGATTTTACTATTCCAATTGATTTCGCGTGCACCTGTGTTCCCACGTGTACATTCGTCACTTGTCGCATTAAAAATTTTTTTTTTGATGAAGTATACTATGAGAAATGGTTTGGAAAGACGATTCATCGATTGAAAGATGACATTATTTTTCTTTTAATTTGACAATTCGTTCTCGACAGCATTAAATTACTACCAATCGAGCTCTTGCTTAATGCTTTTACCACTGCGAAATTGTATTATTGGAAAATTTATAATTCCATCTCGTCGACCTCGCAACGAAATGACTTTATGTAATAAATTCCAATTCATTTAATAATCCTATTAAAGTCCAATAATATTATTATACCTATTGAAATAAGCTACCGTTTCCTAAACCGAGTTATCAATTTCAAAACGTTCAAACATTTAATAATACCGCGAAACCGCAAATCCAAATATCAAACAAAAGCAATTCTAATTGGATTATGATGTTTGATTGTTGCAGTGAGAAACGGCTACTCGTGCGTCCCGGTGGCGTTGTCCGAGGGCTTGGACATACGACTGAACATCGCGGTGCGAGCGGTTCGCTACAGCAGCAGCGGCGTGGAGGTTTACGCCGCGCCGTCGCGTTCGCCGCAGACGAGCAACACTGTTTACAAGTGCGATGCCGTGCTGGTTACTCTGCCCCTAGGTGTACTCAAGGCTTCAACTGCACCCTCGGCTGTTGCCTTTAATCCACCGTTGCCCGACTGGAAGTCACAGGCCATACAGCGCCTCGGCTTTGGCAATCTCAACAAGGTTAGTACTTCGACTTCCTTGTATTGCATATTTGATAGAAAAGGAAGTTAGACGAATTCTCAAAGAGAATATTAAAATACTTTATTTTTTGCTGTTTATCGCTCTCTCGCAAGCTCGCGAGATGAGAAATAATGCGACGTACAAGATGTATACACGTTTGCAAGGTTAAACTCTCGCGAAAGCTAGTTACGAGAAAATATAAGGATAGCGGGGCACAGTTTCATTTTAAAAAATTCATAGCGAAAAAAGCTTTTTTAATGAAGCGTATCTCGGCAGAATATTTCGCTTGCAAGCTCCTCCGAGAGAATCTCACTTTTAAAACAGAGAGGAGGCGCGGCATCTTTCGCGAGCAATTAATTTCTCATCAAAAAAAAAGAGACGAAACCCTGTAAACAAAAAAAAAATTGCGAGACACGGACCTTTTTTTTTCTACCTCCGGCTGAAAGAGAATACGCTCGTCGTTAGTAATTAGGCGAGTGTAAGCTACACGGCTCATCGCTGAGCGCGAATTAAAGCGACAACAAAGCGCGAGCAAGGCAGTGATAAAATTGATGAAACGGAATTCTCTTTGCTTGGCTACCTTGCCACTTGATATACATAATTAAAAAAAAAGAGAGAGAGAGGAGGAAAAAAAAAGAAATTACCCTTCCTACAGTTCGCGCAAGGCTTTCTAATTAAATTAGTAATTTAGTAATGGCTTGCGCGCGGGGGAGGCGAGATGTTCACAAAGGACTACTACTGCTGCTACGCTGGCTAGCTGACGCGAGCTTCTCTCGAAAAGAGCGATAGAACCGGGCCTCTTATCTGCCTGCCTGTGTGCTTGCAGCGCTATATGCGCAGCAGTAGCTAATTTCCCGTAGCTCGTAATTAGCTGCTCGGAGATAGAGCAACTGAATCAATCTTGTGTATATATGTATATACGCTGTGTATTATGCAATCATGCTAAAGGATGCTATAGTATACGGCTACTCAATGGACTATGGCGAGAAGCGCATCAGCGCGGCAACATTGTGAAGCAGAGCCTTTGAGCTTCTCGGAGAGCTCTCACAATCCTAAATATCCTCGGATGATTACGTTCTGAGGATGTTAATTAGTGCGAGATGCCATTATTGTCGGATGTTTGATGAAAATAATTTTGTACTACTTGATGATACCCATCGATATCGCATTTAAATATGAGATATCGCGTGGTCACTTTTATTTATCTTATACAATTAAATTGAAAAGAAAAGGGTAATTAAAATTGCACGCGCGTGCATTTGGTTGTTTGTGTGCGGCTATGTGGACAGGTCGTGCTCTGCTTCGAGAGGATTTTCTGGGACCCGTCGGCCAATCTGTTCGGTCACGTCGGCAGCACGACGGCCTCCCGTGGCGAGCTGTTCCTCTTTTGGAATCTCTACAAAGCCCCGGTGCTGCTGGCCCTCGTCGCCGGCGAAGCTGCCTGCGTCATGGAGAACGTCAGTGACGATGTTATCGTTGGCCGTTGCATCGCTGTCCTCAAGGTAAATTTTGCTTGTTATACGTCGCTTACACTGCACCTGCAACGAACGAGAGAAGTTTTTTTTACGACTGATGATTGCTTTTTGTTTGTTGTTCGGAAGCTGCCGAAATATTTGTTGGTTATAACCTTTCGTTATGACTTTCAAGATATATGAAGTTATTTCAAATTATTTTTCATATATGACGAAATCCAAAAAAACAATAGGTACCTATTTTCTGAAGACCAAAATTGAAAAAAAAATTTTCGGCGCTAGAGCTTCCAGATCTGTTTCCTCTTCTTATTTAAGGTATATAGTGACAGAAAATCCTCGTGAAAATTGGAAAAGTCCGCAGGATTTTCTTTTTTCAGCATTTTCACGATATTAATAACAAACTAAAAATGTAATTATTTTGCAATTTTTTTGATAACGTGTCACCGGATAATTATTTTTGATGAAATGTTTTTCTGTGTGAAGATCTTCTTTTTTTGCTATAATTTGAGTGGTCAAAAATGTTTCTAACGGTCCCAGAAGCCGAGAAATCAATATTTGAAGAAATACCGTTTTTCGCCTATTTTCTTTGAGAAAAGCTCATTTGATTATAATGGGAAAATTCCGAAAAAGTATTTCCTGCAGACTTTTCTAATGTTCATGAGCATTTTCCGTCACTATATACCTTAAATAAGAAGAGGAAAAAATAGGTCCGGTAGTCCTAGCAACGAAAAAAAATTTTTCAATTCTGGTCCTCAGATAAAATAGCTATTGTTTACTAGGTTTCGTCATATAAGCTTTTTAAATCATTAAATCAGTATTCATTTTAATTTTGATATACCTCAGGAATAAATGAAATATTGCTGTCATTATATGTAAAAAAATAGAATATTATTCAGATACCATTTAACAAATGTTTTCAAAAGTTAGTCGCAAAAGAATACAATCAAATCGAGATAACTTGTTAAAAAAAATATGAAATTTGATGGTGAACAAATCGTTTTCTCATTAACACGTACACGTTATTCGAAAAAAATACAAGATAACCCATAAAGCGAGATAAAAAAAAGTATATTGTACGCGTAAAAATCAATTCATTCGGGTTTATTTACGAACATCACCTCGAAACGTGCGAACGTGCGCGCGAGAGAAACATCGCGTGAAAATATTCAAGAAAGATTGAAGAGAGGAAAGAAAGAAAAAAAAAAACGAAGGTCCACTTCATAAGGCAAAAGCCAAAAGCAGCAGATCGGATAAAAATCGCGTGAGCGCACGCGCGCGAACGAAGAGTGAAAGACTTTCGCGCGTCAGAGCATGGCATTTATATTCGCTTGACTTCCTCTTTGCTCTTGGTCTTATTTCTCGTCGTCTTCGTCGTCGCCTCGTATCATTCCTTACTGCTAACGAAATTTGCTGCTTGTCCTCCACGTGGCGCGCATCGTCGTCGTCGTTCGTCGCAGCCGGAGGCCCAAGAGCGTATACTACAGCTCCAAATTAATTGCCCAAGCATTTTTCATCGTTCAAAGAAAGTGGGAGAGAGAGAGAGAAAGGGCCCTTCAGACTTGTTATGAGATTTTCAAGTGGGTTAGCCAGTTCGAGTGTCGGCAGTTCCATGCTCTCTCTCTCTCCCTCTCTCGGCTGATAAAAAAGATTTGCTTGGAATATTTTAAGTGCGCGCACGTGTAAAAAGTCACGCGAGACGTGTGTGATGCAGCGGGCAGCAGCAGCAGCAGCGGGCAACGATTTATTACACATCATTTTGCTCGAGACGCGCACAACACACCAACTCCAAGTCTCTTTCTCTCGGTTTCGTTTTGTTTATAATAAATATTTGCTTAATTATGTGCGACGATGTAATCAGTGATAAAAGGATATACGTGCAATACGCGCTGCCGCCACAACGACTGGATGAATATTCCACGTGCGGATGAAAAAAAAAAATGATATAAATATGATAATGATGACGAAGAATTGGGATAACGGTACATACGCAACGCTTGTTTATTGAGTCTTTTTTTTTTTCTCGCTCGCTTCTTTTGCACTTATGAATAGCTGCTTCGGGTGAGAGAGGGAGAGAGGCTTCAACGAAATAACTTACTCGACACTTGAAATACGCACCTTTATTTGTGGACCTCGTAATTATTGCGTTTGTTCGGCCCGGGCTTTTGCTCGCTGATTGGGTATATCTCTTTCGAGACTTCATAATTTAAGCGACTTCCAAAAACAAATAGCAATACGAAAGTCAGATTTATCGATTCGAACATAAACCAAAAACTTCCTCTCTCTCTCTCTCTCTCATTCATTCGAGATACAAAAGATAAAACATTTCTCTTTTAAATTTTCGTCGATGATGTACGACTCTCGAGAATTAGCATTGTTGTTATATTTGCTCGCAGGGAATATTTGGCAATCAGGTGGTACCACAGCCACGCGAGAGCGTAGTAACAAGGTGGCGAGCAGATCCATGGGCCCGCGGCTCTTACAGCTACGTAGCGGTGGGCAGTTCAGGCAGCGATTACGATCTGTTGGCGGCGCCCGTCGCACCGCCGGCACCAACCAATCAACCGATGACCACCGCCGCCACTACTACTACAACTACTACCACCACTACAAATGCTGCTGCCGCTACTGCTGCTACTACGAGCAGTGCAGCAATGCCAGCAGCGCAACCCCGCGTCTTCTTCGCCGGTAAGCGATCTACATTAATTAAACATCCCCGCGATTTAATCAATGCGCCATGCGCGCAAACGATTGTCGCGACACGCCAATGTCCAATTTATCTTGGCAGCCGCCGACCGCGGACAAAGAGCACCAACTCGACTCGCCAATCGCGTTTATAAGCCCTTCTCTACCCCTCCCCCTTCTATCCTCCTTTTCGATTGAATGGCTATTGCGCGTAATCCCGTCCGTCTCTCTCTTTCTGCGCGCGGCCGCGTGTAAACAGCTTTTTTTTCACTTGTTTCTCTATACTGCGGCTATACACCGCGATGTCGTTTCTCCTCGCGAAGAAATGTCGCTTTTTGCGGCTGAAGAACTTCTCTCTCTCTCTCTCAGCCTTCCTTCCTTCTTTCTTTTCTTTTTTTCTCGATTACTTTCGTGATGTACTGCATTAAGGAGTAACGTTCAGTTTGGAATTTCAAGTTTTTTTTTAATTGGAAGCTTATTTTATAAATAAATAGATTTAATGAGAAATCTTTAATTAACTAAATAGATATATTTCACATTCAATCGGTTCTTTCAGTAGTACAATGATAGCCGTAAAATTTGCATACACAGAGTCGAAAACTTGATTCCAACTAACTGTAAACAGGTGAGCACACAATACGCAACTACCCGGCAACGGTGCACGGTGCGTTTCTGAGTGGGCTGCGGGAGGGTGGCCGTATCGCGGACCTGCTATGCGGAAGCCCATACGCGGCACCGGCAGGCTTATCAACGACGACGCCTGGACCAGCGAACCAGCAACAGCAGCAAGCAGCGCCGAATCTAGCTTCCGGAACCACTGCTGTTACTATTCCGCAGCAAGCTACCACCGCCGCCAACTCCACCGCTACCGCCAACACTGCCGCCGCTGCCACTGCTGCTGCTCCCTGAACCAGCCCACTGACCGCAATCAATGCGCCGACTATGCCTCCCTCCATGTGTCCTAATCTTCACGCCTGAACGCTGCCCTCAGTCCTCTCCCTTTTATCTCACACCCTAACCGAGCCTTGTTTCACCCCCCCCCCCCCTTTTTTTTTTGTTCATCCTCTGCGCTTGTCAATTCACAGCTGAAAAATTCTTGTGTGTGGATCGTCGCTGATCTGTGTGTCGACAGTTTCAGCCGGAGAGTATGTCAATTATTAAGTTTTTCAGCTGTAGATGTTTTTTGCTGTCTTGGAAGAGATATGGAAGATTATACATGTGTGCCGTATTGTTCGTTCGATGGATGACGTTGAAGAATTAGGAAATTAGATGCAAATGCTCTCGTTGCCCAGTTTTAGCCATAAAGTAGCCGGATTTAACAGTATTTTGATTTTTTCATGACTCGAGGCACTCTTCACAGTCGAGTAACTTGATTTCGCTTTCTTTTTTCGGCGCAGTCCAACGTTAACTTTTTAGCCAACAATATTTTATTCATTTTTGACTCGATAACTTCGTGAACGTCGTTTAAACTGCCGAGTAAAAGTGGAACGAGCGCGAGGCGCATTTCATCGTTTTGTCAGCGAGTTGCAAATCGAGCCCTTGAGAATTAATGGGGATAGCCACCGTTATCGTAGTGTAGTAAAGCCATGGCTTAGAGCGAGCGCGAGAAAAACCAGTTAGCCGCTAACTTTCACGCGAAAATTTGTTACTTCATTACGCGCGCGCGCAAAGCGAGAGAAAGTTACCTCAGAATGAGATGACATAGCCGCACGAACGATGCAACTTTAACTTTTCGCTTTAGAGTATTGTCGAGCTGTTGGGGAAAAAAAAGAAACTTTTTGTTTTGTTTAATCGATTACTGTTTTTTTTGTGTCAAAATTCGTCGATGCCAAATCGATATCGTCGCTTGAATAATAGACCGCGTTTAATTGGCAAACACGCCGAAGGAAGAGTAATCTAATTAGCTGCAGGGTAATTGAATTCGCTATTGCGATAAACAATTGCACATATTGGAATATTGCAAATAATCAAGTGTAATTAACATGCTGTAATTAATGCGGCTAATGGACTGTGCGAATGATGCATTAAATTTCTAGTTGCGGACGCGAGAGCGCAAGCGCGACGCACAATTGTGAATATAATTGCGAGTAAATAAACAGAGCCGACGCCAGCGTTTGCCGCAAAATAATCGAATCAATTCTGCGCGAGCTCGCATGCCGAGGCTGATCGTGGAGATTGAATAAATGAAAATTTCCTCTCGTCGCGACTGTATACGAGGAAGAGAGGAATCGTAAAACTAATATTGAAAAAACAAAAACGTAAATAATAAAATTTTTTCGAAGGGGAGAAAAGTAACGCAGTGGCGATAACGTTGTTGGCCTCACTTTCGCATTGATTATTAGTATTTGTACGAGAGAAAGTGCTCTTCTTCATGCGGGTGTTAAATATTAATTCCGAGCTTTTTTTCCTTTTCTCTCTTTCGCTCCCCTCTCCGAACCATCGCTTTACACATCGAGGAGATTAATGGAGCACCGATTTGCTCAGCCGTCAGCCCGCATCGGATCACACATTCACGCCAAGACTGATTGGTTTGCGTCATCGCGAGATGCTTTTTTTTTATCTTTTCAGCCGAGGATTCTTCCAGTTTGTAAGCATGTAAAAGCCTTAGGGTTGCGTTTGTTTTCGGCTATAGTAATAGTATAGTTGACGACGATGATACTAGAGATGATTTATAGGATATCAAATTTGTTGCGCGGTTTTTTCGAGGAGAAAATTTGTTTGCTAGATTGGTAGCTGCCGAGATATTATATATATAATACGAATGATTGATCGTGTACAAGTGCTAGTTTATTTGAAGATTGATCATTTGACTATAACATTTGAGTACAATCTGTATTTTATAAGTTGTTTCTTTCCTTCTTTTTTTTATTGTATATTACTGAAATCGTTTCCGTCATCTATTTAGTTTATAAATAATTTTGTACAACTCATACTTGATTTATCTGTAAATATTTGCTTTATCAGCATGTATACTTTTTTCTTTTTTTTTGTACGACTACCTATGAGTGTTAAATATTTCTTACTTAATGACATTATAATACTCGAAAAAAAAATTATCATCTGGCAATTGATTTCACCCTATATCATCACTTCATATCCCTATCTCTTTGATCGAAGGTAAGTTAGCAACCATAAACGCAATTCGCAAATGCGAAACAGCTCGAGTCAGTCGAGCTAAAAGTCTATCAATTTAGGGGTGGAGGCAATCCGCGCGCGAGTACGTCTCTAATTGTCTTTCAAATTGATCGGCGGCCGAATCAGTCTCGTCGGCAAAATACTACGGAAGCAGCCTCCCCCCCAACGCCACTTGGCCAGTCCATTACTAGCGGCTTCGGTGCTTCTCCCCATTGTCAGGCCCAATTATACAGAATGGACGCGTATATACCTGTATACCTATACCGTCGGCCGCTAATCCTAAAACTTTGTGCAGACCTCGTATTGAGTCTCGCGCGAATGCAAGCGCGAAGCGAATGCAGCGCCATCGCCGGTATTTCGTTAAGTTAACTCGAAGCTGCTGCGCGCTATACTCTCACGGTAACTTGCAGCGAAAATGATCGCGGCAAACCCGCGTAACAAGTGGCTTGGAAAGAAAGGAAGAGAAAAGAAATGAAAATGAAATTGAGCGAGCGAATGAGTGACGCGCTAATTAATAAATCAAGTCAGTCACGAGCGCGCGCTCGAGTTTAATTGAATCGGAGGCAGCGAGAGAGACTATCAATTAAAATTTCGTCCGACTTCCGGCTTTCGCTCTCTCTCTCTCTCTTTCTCTCCCTTCTCATTCTGGCAATTAGCACTTCCAAAAAATCCATTAACCCAGATAGAGGGCCGGGCCTAGAGAGTACAGTTAGTCGTCGTCGTCCTGAGTGAACGCGCAAAGCGAGTAGTCCTCGGGAGAGAGAGAGAGAGAGACAGGAAGATTGCGTGCGAGAGGGGAAGGAGGGGAGAATTGACATGTCCGTTTTCGCCGTTAGCCGCGTGTGCGCCCAAGCCAGGGAGATAAATTGACTCGACTAATGCAATTACGAGGCAAGCCGATTGATCGCCAACCAAGAGAGTGGAGAGAGAGAGAGAGTCGAGCACAAAAACGGGACACAATTGGCCAAGAAGGCGAATACTGTGTCTGTGTGTGTGTGTCTGTGGGTGGGAGGCGAAGCTTAAGCGACACAAGCATTCGTTTATAAGAGAGCAGAAGCAAGAGGATGGGAATTAAGGGAGGAAGGACGATAGCTGCTTCTACTACTACTGCTGCTGCCGCTGCAGTTAATCAAGTCGACGCGCTCCGTAGATGGTTTAAGCAGTGACACTGACACTCACCCGACCCTCTTTTTGATTTATGACTTTTGGAAAATCATAAATTTTCGAGCTCTGTAAACACTGATTTTCCGCGAGATAATCCGTATGAGAAATTATGCTGTCCTCGCGACTTTTTTTTTTATTCTTTGCTAAGCGTTCACTTATACGTATTCTACGTAATTAACGGGAAATGAGTTTTATTTTGTTAGATTTAATTAGCCAAATTATTAGCCAATTTTATTGTAAGGGATGACCACGTTACGATAATTGCATTTCGATTAATTACTCGACTATGAAATTTCATTTAATATGCTGCATAACGAATGGTCAATATTGTTACATGTTCGTTCAAATTTTCCAATATTATCGTCATGATCTACATACTTGATGTATCATTCGAACGAGGTACCTCAATGCATACAAACATTGTTTACAATAATTAAATTTTCAACGACGTATTGTATTAAGTATCGAATTAAAAATCTAACGCAATTGCAAACAATAACTAGAATGAAATGGAAAACGAATGATAGTAATTGAAAAAAAAAGAAGAAGAAGCCAGTGGAATTATTTACGATTACAGCCGTAATAACCGCGAAATTCGCGTGCCTCCCAAAGTTAGCGCCAATCTTACTAATTAACCCCATTCTTCATATCGTCCTCGTTGCGAGCTCGTATTCGGGTATAGGGCACACAGCAGCAGCAGCACAACGTGTCGCGCAAAATCTTGCAGCAGCAGCAGTAGTAGCAGCAGCGGTGGTATGAGACAGCAGCAGCAGCATACATACATACGGCGCAGCTGTGCGCAGCAGACCACGCGTAAACGGTAACAAGTGCAATTTGCGATTTCGTAATTTATGACCTTCATAAATGCAGGCCCCGACACCGGCAATAATACTCGGCGCTTCGGAGACTGCAAGCCATCCGATACCAACGCGCTTGCATCTGTGACCTATGTAATAAAGCGAATCTAGACCGTAAAAAAGGCTCATACACATATACGTATGAGCGCATATATACGCTAGACGGAGCGTGATATTGTTCGCGGAGAGAGAGAGAGAAAGCGCAGAATTATGAAGGGATTATGAGGGAGAAACGGAGATTGAGGACCGAAAGAGTGGGCACGGGATGCGAATGCCAATAATGGCCACGTCATTGTTCTTCCTCTGCCTCGGCGGAAAAATGCTGCATGCGAAAACGTTTTGCTCGCGCTTATTCGTATATCGTTCGTGTTTGGAGAAAGAATTGCCTCTCGCCGACAATCCTCTATGGCTTCTTTATTTTCTTCTCTCCCTCTCGCTCTATCTCTGCTTTTTTTTTCTGGATCTATCGTTTGTGATGGATACGTATTTCCAAGTTTTTCCAGGCATACAGTATTAAAAGCTCGCTCGTGCGTTTTGACTATTCGTATTTGGGGGGCAAAAAATAGCTGTATCGGATATTTTTGTTAGGATAGTTTTTTACGACAAATATACCATCGTGTTTTTTTAACGGTTATATAGGATGAAAAAGATTTGAGTAATGAATCGATTCGGAATATTGTCAGTGGGATAGTAGAACAATTTCTATGTCACGTATAGTGTGGTGGACGGATCGCTCGATTGATTCAATTTACAGCTAACAAAAGGAAATTGCGTGGGAATTTTTCATATAAAGGCATCAATATATTGTCGATCGGTGTTGATTAAATTCCAACGGCTGTGATAGATGTCAGTAGAATACTGTGAAATTAATTCTGTAAAATCAGTGTTCTATATTATCTCGACACGAATTTTTTCCACGAAAAAAATAACGAGCTTTATAATCACACGAATTTCTACGCAAAAATTTATCTTTATTCCCGTTGATCCTAGCATATAATACGAGCGAAAATTTGTTCATCATTTCAATTCACACATCATAATATTTCCACGTATCTTCTCACTCGCGTCGCTAACTTTCGTACGAAAATAGCGCGCGGAACAAAATCACAGTGCGCGAGAGACGAACGAATGAAAAAAAAAAAACAAATTCAACTCGTTAATTCACACATTTCCGGATGGTCCGCAGCGAACTGGCAAAAAAAAAAAAAAAAAAAAAAAGCTGCGCGCATATGAGTTGCGTCGTCGCAGCACTTTCGAATGCAGCAGCGTAATTTGAGAGCTGGAAAAAAAGCACGTATACTCTCTAGCGACGTACGCGTGTCCGAACGAATATTTGTTTAGTCGCGCCTTGGTCAAAAATAAAGGGCAGCTGAGAGAAGCTACTAATTATGCGCTTCTGCTCTCTTTTTTTTATTATCCGCATGCGTGCGCAGCAGCGACGCTTTCTCCCTCGCCACCCGTTCATTTTCCAGTGCTTTCGTTGTACACACACACATATACGTATACGTACGTACATAGCAGTAGCAGTAGCAGCTGGATCCAGCTATCTCGCTATTAGAGAGCTACGTGATTCCTTTTTTTTTGCTTCGCAATCTTCTCTTTCTTTTTTTTTTACCATTTCGAGTGCACTGTGCCGATCTAGCTTTAAATTAGGAATCTCCAGTTTTTTCCTCGTATAATATTCGGCATAATTCTACGCTTTTAAAAATGCGAAAACAGACGTTTCCATGAATAATACACCGAGAAATTAGTAAAAAAATGTAATAATATCTGTATCAAAATTATAATTTATTCGTTGAATTTCTGGTAAACGAGTATAATCAACGCTCCATTTTGTGCAAATCAAAAACGACATACTCCGCTGCATTGTTGAAAATCACAAAAAATTTTTCATAAAAAATATAAAAGAGCAGCGTAAAATTTCTAAAATAGCTGGCTTTGTATAATAAAACGCATCCAACAAAAAGAAAAAAAATAGCGAATAGAACATTTCGCGCAGCATTTCTCGAAGCAGTTGTTTATTACAAAGGAAAGTCAAAAGCTCTCGGAGGAATAGCGAGCGTTTCGTAATAAGAGGCATAAAAGCGTCAGCGTATGCTTACCTTAATTAAACGCAGAGCTTATTGCGTATACACACGCCGACAGCATTTCTCTCTCTCTCTCTCTCTCTCTCTCTCTCTCGCTCGGTAGCTTTCTGCGCGTTGCGCTGCATTTGAATGAAATTCACATTGGGCGAAATGGTTATCGTGATTCCGCCACCGACCTGGCAAAACTTGGACGTGGGGGGTGTAGCTATATCTCGAGCACTACTGGCGCGTAGCTCATAAATTTGAATACAAATTCAGGTAAACAAAGTTACGTCTTTCCACCTCTTATACTCTCTCTCTCTCTGTCCGTCGGCAGCTTCTCTCGGGGGCCGCGCCTAAGAATTTTCAAGTGGATAGAAGTTTGCCCGCGAGGCGTACTGCGCTCGGCACGGCACTCGATACCTTTATTAGAAGGCAAATTTTTGCCCCCTCTTGGCAAAGTATATATACTTCGGAAAAGCAAGTAAACGCGTGCCTTGAGCTCCGTTGTAATTGCGAAACGACCCGTTCAGCTGAGATGACGCCGACGATCGTTAGAAGCACTTTATTACTATTTGATGTATTTCAAGTATCTTCACGGTGTTCCGAAAGAGTAGCTTTTATTTTTGCGCCGTTATCGCTTGGATATTTTATTCAATAATAAAAAGAGGTCTCGATCTATAAGAGCCATCGTCACTTACGATGATTCAACATTTCATTTACAAAGATCAAATATGACTCGATTGATGAATGTCAAATAAATTATTGTTACGGATAGCTAGAAATTATCGCTTTGTTGTCACACTATTCGTTTGGTATTATGATTATTTTCTCATCAATTATAATTCCATACAGATTGCATTTTCAATAGCAAAGCAAGAAACAATAAACGCAACATCAAAGCCCATCGTTAAAACACAAGCCCATATATAAAAATGAAATCTGCAACCCGAGGCCTTAATAATGCCAAACAAGCCCCCAACGTGCGGACTATCAAGTTTTAATATATCTCTCTCTCTCGGTGAAAATTGCTATTAAAACGAAATTCGATAGTTAGAGTTCTATCTTTCTCTCTCGCTCGCTCGTTACGGGTCCACAATCACAGATAGAAATCAGACACCTACAGAGAGAAGGGAAGAGCCCTCTCTCTCTCTCTCTCTCTCTCTCTCTCTGTCGCACTGCCCCTATTCGAAAAAGGCTCGAGAGCAAACCCTTTGAGGGTGGCTGTCGAAGGGGTTGAACGGCCGCCCATCAGATCTCTTCTTGTCGGCCGATCAAACCCAATTAGCTAACTCCTTGTGTGTGAATGTGCGCGTGTGTGTGTGTGTGTGCGTGTGTGCGTCGAATAGTATGGCCAGGAGGGAGGAGAGATTACGAATGAAGTATAGTGTGTGCGAGTGCGCCCATGATGTCTTATAAAACACGACTTTTATCAAGAGAGAGAGAGAGAGAGAGAGAGAGAGAGAGATTTGTTTGCACTAGCGCAAAGCTTCAGCTTTGATACTTGTTTGCTCGTCGAATGGATTCTCCAGGTGATATAGTATGACTTTTAGTTCCTTAATACGTGAAATTTGAGATTTTTTTTTGTCTCGAGCGAAACACGTGCATTTGAATTATTTATTGTTTAATTTTATTATTAGGATTGGCTTTTTTGGGTGTAGACCGGATATGTACTTGTGAATAGTTTATTCGTTTCGGAGTATACGCGGATGAATCTTTAACATATTGCTATATATTCTCGATCTGATATTGATCAGTTTTCGCAGTACCTATCTGTGATACAATATGGTATTATACATTCTATGTACTGACATTATTGATGCGATATAATATTCATCAACTGAAGTGCCGGGTTCATTAATATGAAATCTCGTACCGATAACAACTTTTAATTTCATCAATAACAAGAAAAATACCATAGCGAAACAGCCAATCGATACAGAATTCCGATCGACAAGATTCTAATCAGATTAGAGTAAGAATTGTATGTCGTCGACCGAAAATTCGCCAAGTTAGCGACTAGGTCACGAAGATCCAGCAAGTTCAGCACAAAGGCGCTTTATCGTCGAGTTGGATCGATCGTCGTCGTCGTTGTGCTTTAAGGGGGGGCTAGGGAGGGAAAATAAGCTCTCGTGGTTCTGATTTCTACTTGGCCCAATACAATTGCTTAACTGCTGTACGCGCAACTTCGATCAGTATATACTGCTAGCAGCCATTACCTATATAGCTTCGAGGCGCCGAGGCTGAAATTCGCTTGCCTTAGCTAAAATGCAGCTTTCCTATTATGCAGTTGTGCCAGAGCGAACAGACGATTAACCTCCCGTAGGAGAATGACCGCAGTTTTATAAGTACATTTTCCCCGAAATAATATTGCCCTCGCGTGCGATACATAATACACGTATATGTATACACGAGCGACGAGCTAATTAATAGGGTCTAGCGTGTATGAACTTTCGCGTGGCAGAGAGAGGTCGAAATTTCATTAACGCTATTTCGTACCGTTTGTTTGGTCGCGCGCATGCAGACCAGTCGGAAATTAATAAGCACGTGGTTAACTGTGATTCCCCCCCCCCCCGTCGCCTCGTTCAACTGTAAATTCTAATCCCCGTTTCGCCGAATATCACGATAAACGATTATGACAGTTCCATTTGCCGATGCGCGATCGCGCCAACGCTAATATTGGCTCGAGAGAGAGGGAGAGAGAGAGAGCGAGCTTGCAGCGCGAACTCTGCGTTATTTTCATGACACCTACTACTCTCGTAGTTCGCTCTCGGAGCCGCGGCAATAATGATTAAGTTTTACGCTCTTCCAACGTGAAACGATCGTTTGCAGCCTCGTTCGCTAGCGGCAGTGTTCCCTCCGCGAATTAATGCGAATAAATTAGTAGTGTAGCCGCTGGTCTCTGGCATGACTATTTTTTTTATATATTTTTTTTTTATTTTGGAGTCGGTGTAGCGGTGCTACTGTTGGTTTTGGAAGGGGTGGGTCAATGTGTACAGATGTTTGGCAGAGAGCGTTAATGGCTCTAGCGAGAGTTGATAATTTGGCGAGTATCATTTGCAAAGTTTACGTTGACGAAAAGAAAACATTGCAATAATTAATAGTAGGA
>JAWWMK010000045.1:0-15441 GCA_035047105.1 Galeopsomyia nigrocyanea
AGTTGTAATTATAAAATTTGTTATTTGTATTTACAACAGCACCTGAAGAGGGATTGTTTAGCGATCCGAAACGTCGTAAAATAAAAATATCTGTGCTGCAACTAAGGATATTCGAGTTTATTCTCGCACCTTTACCCATTTTAGTTGACCATTAATTTTCACATATTTTTTAAATGGAGTGGGGTGCCTTATAATTATGAGCACTACTGTATACTATACAATTCAAACAGTCGCAATGGTTGAAACCTTACATTGATCTTAATAGCTCAATGAGAGTGAGAGTTCAAAATGGCTTTCAAAAGAATTTGTTCAAGTTAATGAATAACAGTATCTATGGTAGAATTATGGAGAATGTACGTAAGCATGTTGATGTGAATTTTATGACAAAATGGGATGGAAGATATGGAGTAGAAGCTTTCATATCTAAATTTAATTTTCATAGTAGTTCAATTTTCAATGAAAACTTATTGTTAGTAGCGATTCAAATAAAAAAACTAAGGTTTATATTAATAAACCTGTATATGTTGGATTGACAGTACTAGATATTCCAAAGACACTAATGTATAGCTTTCACTATGATTATATGCGCCAAATGTATGGAAATAATTGCAAGCTTCTGAACACTGATACTGATAGCTTTATTTATGAAGTGAAATGTGAAGATCCATATGAAGATATGAAAACTAATATTAATTATTTTGATACGTCTGATTATCCAAATCAAAATATTTTCAACATGCCACGATTGAATAAAAAAGTTATAGGTCTGCTAAAAGATGAGTGCAATGGAAGGATACTCACAGAATTTATAGGATTAAGAAGTAAAATCTATTGCACGCGTATGGATGGTCAGGATGCTATGAAGAAAATCGAAGGTATAAAGGCATCTGTAGTTAAAACCACTATAAACTTTGATGATTATGTGGATTGCTTGAGAAATCTAGGAATTCAAAAAAGAGACCAATATCTCATTCGATCCAAGTTACACAATGTACAAACAATTCAACAACAAAAAATAGCTCTCAACCCGTATGATGACAAGAGGTATTTAATTGAAGGCAGTACTGATACATTGGCACATGGACATTATCGAATAAAGTAATGTATGAATTTTTTTTACAATGTGCCGTTTCAGGCTGCTCCCGAGATATTCAAAGATTGGTTGTGAGCCAGAAACTCAATCGTCCAATCGGAGCACAGAAACTCCTACTATCGCGTTCAATGCCACTCGGTTTCGAAAAGAGATACTTTTCCGGTTTGAGGGTGAGTAGGGATACAAAAATTATTGGTGTTTCGCTCTCGATCATCCGTTGAGCTCTTTAGTGAAGACGGATGATTTTACTCCAGACACCAACTAACCAGAAGGAATGCTCATGATGGAAATAGAGCAAACTCGAATTCTTTCTAGATGTAAATCGAAGTCATCTAGTGGAAGAAAGGCAATCATTTTGAGACGTGTGCCATTGATTTAATGAACTAATTTTTCTAAAGCATTCACTATAGGCTTAAAAGTATCCTTAAAAATTTGTCCAGTTTCTAATTTGTATGATTTCAATAAGTTATACTTTCGTTTGATAGCTTCTCGTGCTTTTCCTATTTGACGAAGAACGTCAATTTCTTTATTGAAATCTGTCATATTGATTATCGAATGTCTTGGTAAATACTGGTTATATATTACAACTGAGTCGTATTTATTATAAACTTATCAAAGCCTTCTCTGTATCTCCCAGCATCAATACTGCAATCTTTATTAATTACAAGAAAACCATAATTATTTTTCCAACAAGATGAACAAATCTCTTTGAAACGTTGATATACCATATCTGTATTAACATGATTATTATACACATATGTGTCTTAAATTCATATCATCTTGGCGAGAAATGATAAGTAAATTTACATGATCTCTGACCAAATGTTTAGGCACTTGAGCATACGATTGACATAAATAGAAACAATAAACATTTTTGTGACGACCCATACAGTAAAACGCTTTCACATTATCTTGTTTTTCACAAGCTATATTATCAAATATTATTATTGAATTTTATAATGCTTCATCTGATAAAATAACATTATCATGTTCACTAAATGGTAAGTATCTAACTTCTTTGATAGGTTTGAGAAGTTTCTCAAGAATTTTATATTTTGCTTGATTTAATGACTTAGAATACACGTAAATATTTTCAAAATGTAAACCATTCGGTTGCGTTAAAAGAGATAGAAGAGCGTTCGTTTTTTCACTGTTCGATGGTCCACAGCATACTGCACGTATACTATCTGGTAACAATTCTCCATGCCTTTTATACTTTTTCTCATTAATTTCAGTCAAAGCATCAACATTAACGATAGGCAGCTTAAGTAGCTGCTCTTTTATGTCCATCTTGAATTCACAGCTGGTTTAATCTGACTGGAAAAATACTAATGTCATGTCATGACGAAACATTATAAAAACTATTAAGTACCTATTACATACATACATACATACATACATGAATATATGCATACATCATACATACATACATACATACGTACACATATAAAAAGAAAAAGAGGCATCATAAAAGTTAATTACGCAGCAACACAACCGACCATTACCATAAAAGGCAAAACTCAAAAATAACCAAAGCATAGAAACACGGCAAAGCGGAGAAACCCCGCTGTCACTCACGGCGAGCTCCCGCAGATCAAATGCAGCGAGTTCCCGCAAATCATGCGCCTCTCTGGCAAATAATGCGCCCCTTCCAAAACTACCACAGTCCTCTTGCCAATAAGACGGTCCACCCGCAGATGATGGAAAACTCATGCAAATCAAAATGCATCAAGGCCGCGCGAACATTGCAGGATTCCCGCAAATCTAACACGGCAAAGAATGCGGGAAAAGGGCCTCTGCGCAAGTCTACTTCGAGAACATCTGAATGAAACTGTGTATAAAAGCCGTGCCGAAAAGCTGTGGAGGTCGGAGTCGGCCAAATCAACGGAGAAGGAGTCAACCTACAGCCAACAACCTCGAGCCCTGTATCTCAGCTGGTGGCCTCAAGCAACTGCCCGTCCACGTGTTCATCCATAGAAGAGAACTCCGCTTCAAGCTCACAGCTGCACCACAACGCTCAATCTACATAAGAGCTATCTTGAAGGCAGGCGCACTCCGCTACCTCGAGGATCATTGCGGCCTTGACACTCAGTTAGTGTCGAGCATTGTGAGTAGCAGCAACCAGCCAAGCCTCATCGTTCTCTGGGCAACCTACCCCGTCCCCGCACAGAGGTCCGCCAAATCTATTGGGAGTAACTAGCGTTTCGGCCTCCCCTTCATTCACACACCGTATCACACAATAACACATTACACAAGATACTTAAACTTAAATTGTCTCTCTGTAAAGTAATGAATAAAAAGCTCTTTGTATGAATATAAATACTCATCTATTTATTTTTCAATAATCATAAAAAGCAATTAACCCGGGTTTCTTTATTGAAGTGTTTGGAACAGCTTAATTATTCTATTAAACTTTCATTCTACAGTAGACTCATGATAAACTCCTTTAAGCTGACCATCACACTATAAAAATCGCGTATTTATATCTTTCAATTCATTTGTTAGTAAACTTTCAAAAAATCATGATCACTTATAAGAAGGGAAAAGGATTAGTAAATAATTTAATAAATAAGCTACCTTTTGAACTTCATGTACCTGGTTGTCAATATTGCGGACCAGGAACGAAACTATATAAATGGTTAGCTCGAGGAATTAAGCCATTAGACGCCACATGTAAAGAGCATGATATTACTTATGCTAATAACAAGGACGATGTTAAGGCAAGAAACGCTGCAGATCGATTACTGGCAGAAAAAGCGTGGCAACGTGTACAGAGCAAAGACGTTAGTTTGGGAGAAAAGGTTACAGCTTTCGCTGTCAGTAATATCATGAAAATAAAATCAAAAGTTGGAATGGGACTTAAACGAAAAAGTTCTAAAAATAGAAAACTGAAAAAAATTACTTTGAAAAAATTGATTAATAAGACATCAAAATCCATCACTCCTAGCAATAACGCAAATGTTGTCATTAAAAGTGCCTTGCATGCTGTTCGTAAGGCTATGAAAGTTGTTGGTGGTAAAAAAATGTGAGTTTACCACATATTTTACGAATGCCGAAAATAGGCGGAATTCTCCCAGCACTTGTACCAATATTTGCTAGACTTAGTGCGTTAGGATCTTTAGCAGGGGGTACAGCAGGCATAGCAGAAGCTGTAAATAGAGCAAGTGCTGCTAAAAAACAATTAGAAGAACAGACAAGACATAATCAGCGAGTTGAGGCCATGAGTCTCGGTAAAGGCTTATATTTGAAACCTCATCATACTGGATACGGTCTAGTAATTGATACTACAAATTTGAAACGAAAAGTTATTAAAAAAAGTTACAATGAGAACAAAAAAAAACTTCATTAAAGTAAGACTTCCTCGAAGACCTTTAACAGATTTTGATTTAACAAAATATGCTAATCAATTGAAAATTCCTTGTTTTCGAGGAGTGTTTATGCGAAATTGTAAATCTTAATGATAGTTCTGGACCAGGGACGCACTGGGTAGCTCTTCGAAAAAATGGTCAAGATATTCTTTATTTTGATAGTCTTGGTGACTTGAGACCACCACAGGACCTCATGAATTACTTCAATGTAGATAAAATAAAGTATAATTATAAAAGATATCAAAAATTCAATACTTTTCATCGTGGGCACCTGTGTCTAAAATTTCTATGTGATTTGTTGGATCATCAAAATAATTACTGTTTGTATAAATATAAATAAAATTGAATTATTTTTCTCAGTTTTACTTAAGCAGTTAATATGATAGAATCTTTGACGCTTAGCTTGACAGGTACATCGTCTCTGTTAGAGTCTTATTATTTTCCAGCTATTGGGATCGATAAAGATAAATCTTATGTTATTGGTTTAGTCGAATTACTTACATTCAATTCTATACCGAACATTGATGTGGGGCAAAATAAGTTCTATGTCAGTACTGGTGATAATGAAGTAGTAATAGAATTACCAATAGGTAGTTATGAGATTGAAGATATTGAGAAAACTTTGCAAGAAAATCTTAAAACCAAAGAAATAGAACTTAGTCTTAAACCAAATAATAATACCTTGTGCAATGCGTTACAATGTAGTAAACTAGTAGATTTTCGACCGAAAGATTCGATTGGTCGTTTGTTAGGATTCACTCCATGTTTACTATTGGGTGACTATAAAAGTAATGTCTCTGACTTACCTGTAGCCATTTTGAAAGTTAACACTTTAAGAGTTGAATGTAATATTACATCAGGAGCTTACATTAATCAAAATTCAAGTCACACCATTCATGAGTTCTATCCTGCTGTACCTCCAGGTTATAAAATTATTGAAAATCCAAAACAAATTATATATTTACCACTTACTATGAAAGTTATTAATCATTTACAGCTAAGAATTGTTGATCAAGATCGTAATTTAATCAATTTTCGTGGTGAAATCATAACAATCTGTTTAAATATAAGAAAAGTGTTATAATGGGAATATTTTATAATACCAAGATTGGTAGAGGCTATATAAATACTCAATCATGCCATCGTCAAACCAGTTATCATCGGAATGTCAACACATTGACACGGCGAAACATTCAATTTTTGAAAAGCTTAGGTCTCAACGTCATAACAAACACTACAAAAAGACAAAAACGTCCGTAAATCTTTCAAAAAAAGAACTTGTATATTCGTTTGTTGCTGGCCATTAATAAAATAGATGAAATTCTCAATGTGCAATCACCAGTTGACCTCGGCGAATACGTAGCTCATTATGAAATTCATGCACATCAACCTTACATTCACCAACATACAACAATAGTGATGAAATTCGCATTTCTATTCAACATCAAGATTTGTGCCTTTTACCATCACAAAGTTCATTGCACGTAACTGGATCAATAAAACGAAAAGATGGGACTGATTCTACTGGCTCGGTGCTAGTAAACAATGCAATATATAATTTATTCGAGGATATTCGTTATGAACTGAATGGTGTTGAAATAGATAGATGTAAAAATGTTGGAATAATTAGCAGTATTAAAGGACTTGTTTCTTACAATCGAGATCAAAGTAAATCTCTCAAAAATTCTGGTTAGCTACAAATTGAAGTCAAGTTACAGATGCAGCTGGAAATTTTGATGTATCATACCTCTTTTTATGATTTTCGGATTCGCTGAAGATTATAAAAAAATTATTGTAAATATGAAACATGAACTTATATTAGTAAGATCAAGAGATGATCTAAATGATATTGTACAAAGTAAGGTAACTATTGATACTAAAGAAGTCTATGAAGATGATACTTTGAAAATTAACGACTCGAATGGCTTATGCCTTATTTAGTCATGTCAGACAAACGTAAAATACAATTATTTAACTACATTCAAAAAGATTTGCCAATTTCTCTAACTTTTCGAACGTGGGAGCTGTATGAATATCCACCACTGCCTACTACTTCGAAACATATTTGGACAGTTAAAACATCGAATCAGTTAGAGAAACCTAGATTTATAATATTAGGTTTCCAAACTAATCGTAAAGATGTTAAAGGACGATTTGCTAGTAGATTAGATCACTGCACAATTACTAATGTTAAACTCTTTTTGAACTCTCAATACTATCCTTATGGAAACTTGAATCTAGACATCACTAACAATCAAATATTCTTTACTGTATGATATGTATTTCAAATTTCAAAATGTTTACTACGGTAATAAAGATGAATTTTCTAATGCGCTTTTGGACAGGCAAAATTATAACTTATGCACCTTTAATAGTAATTGACTTTTCAAAATAAAATGAATCATAGAAACAAGCTGCTGTAGATGTACGTTCAGAGTTCGAAACCAAAAATAACATACCTGAAAACACAGCAGCTTATTGTCTAATATTACATGACCGTATAATTAAATATAATCCGATCAGTGCGGATGTCCGAAAAGTGGTATGAATGATTAAAAAAGCATTATTGTAATATTTATTAAATATTAATAAATTTTGAAACGACATTTTTTCTAGATTATTTATTTTTTAAGAATTAAATCCTATTTAAGCCCAATACAAATCTATTTTGTTATCATTTGAATCATGAGTATCGATCTGTTTGGATGTAACTTGGGAGGAACTAACAATAAGAGCAGTCGCGGTCTGTCTGGGATTGGATATATCTTAACTGTAGACAATCAGTTTGATATATCCAATAAAAGACTATGGAATGTAGCTGCTGCAGAACAGCTAAATGATGCAGTTAATTTAAATACTTTACAACGTAAACTCGAAATTGAATTGAAAAGTGTGCACACTAATATAAAATATTTGATATCTCCAATCGATTTTCCTGGTGAAATATAAACCGACACCATTATAACTCTTTGCCACTATACATTTTGCATTCTGCCGCACACAAGTCTCCGACAGAGGAACTTTGAGTTGAAATGAAAGTTTTTCTTTCTCTATTTTCATTTGTCGTTTCATCGTTCTTCATGCCCTTCGAATCTGCAGTGGTATTTTCGTCATCGCTCATTTTTGTACAAGAATTATTTCAACAAACGAAACAACTCACTTACAACTACGTACTTAAACAAAAGAAACAACTCACTTTGATTAATAATAACATAAGAAAAAATACATCAGGGACTGCTGCTTGTGAATGTCGATTTTTTTTTTGGCGTCGTTGGCTACATTACAAAGAGCATAAGAGAGACAGAGATGCTAGATAACCAACTCTCCAAGCGATATATATATATATATAGGCGTTTGTTTTCGATGTTATTTCATACATATATGTTTATACCTAAAATATCAGCTTCATAGTCAAAAACCTCTCTCAAAATAGACATTTTTCAAAAAATTTAGGAAGAGTCTATATTCAAAGGTCTTGCAAATTGTATATTTTTAATTTAGCGTTCTGAAAATGTAGAGACGTATTTTTGAGACGGAATAGAAGATATTTATGCAATAAAAAATAAAAAAAAATTTGATCGTTTCATTTGACATGGACAGACCCATATGTATATATATATATATATATATATATATATATATACCAAATGCTGACGTGATGTAAATTAACAACGAGATATTAAACCTCGTGGAAGGTCCATCAACTGAATATTGAAGTATAGATACAGCGGAAGATGATAATGGGGAAAATCTAGATATAATGTTACCAACTGAATTTCTCAACAACAGAACACCAAATAGTTTACCGTCCGACACGTGAATATTTACTACTCTAGTGATGTTACCGTACTTTGAATATTAGTTAATTGAGCAATTCATTCTTGAATGACAGCCACTGCTTCAAAAATGCTTAATATACATGCTTTTTATTATTAGTTGTGTATTAGAACTTATTTCATTTTTTGCTTGTCAAAAAATGACTATATACTTGTACTAGATGCTGCGAATATGTTTTATTAGAGTCAACATTGTTTGAAAATATCGATGGAATTTGTCATGTTATGCAGAGCCAGTTAGTTACCGCTTAAAAGCAAGTTACTATTTTAAGGAAATTGTGTTATTGTTGTGAGAAATCTATTATTTGATGAGGATAACCCTCTTGTTTATCTGTGCCGATGATTGTGTCTGATTTTATGAATTATGGTTTTTGTTAATGTCTAAAGAGAAATTAACTATTGCTAACTGCATTAGCACTATTTAGTGGTCAAAAGAAATACCCGTACCGTAATCATGTTGTAGTCTTTGAATGTTAATTAATTAATCAACTTGCTCATGAATGATAGGTGTGGGTTTTAATGGTCATGGTTATTATTAGTTGGAAAAAAAAATTAATTCATTCTTTTGCTCGTCAATAACTTTTCTGACTATAGACTTGTGCTAGATATTGTAAATGTGCGTTATTAGAGCCAAAATTTTTGACATTGATGAAAATCTCTATTTGGTGCAGGACCAGTTACCGCATGACTTTGTTATAAGAAATTGTGTTACTCTAATCTGTTTACTTGGTTTTATTGAATGAAGCTATCGTTACCTATACTAGCACTATTATGTATAAACCTACTGCCGAGTAGTATTGCAAATCTCATTATCGTTCTGCTGATTATACTACTAGTGGTTCTCATAATTTTGACTCTCAATTAAAAAATAAAGGTTGCCTATGTGCTATTGCTGATGCTACACCGAGAAAATCGCGCTACTAATTGTATAATTGACATACTAACGGTGTAACATTTTATGATAACCCATACTATAATATTATTTGAAAAACTAAGAGAACGTAATAAAATAGATTTTATTTGTGTGGCTAATACTATATTAACCAATTCCTTTACCAAGTTTTCAAATCGGCATCGGCTTCATAATCTGCGTTTTTCGTTTGCATTTATATCGTGTATACGGCGAAATTTAGAATACAATTACAAAATATTTGCTATTTCAACTTTATTACAGTTGCGACATCTTTTCATGTTATACTCGAATGTTAAATCAGACTAATTAAGATTTAAGATAACGTTTACCTATTTTTATAACAAGTGATGCTAATTTCAGTTAGTAAAAAGAGTATTTATTATAGTTGAAGCGATTTTACACTATATTATATAGTGATTAGAATTATATTACTTTCTCAGTACCGTATGATTCTGCTGCCCTTTATTAATTCGGCATAATTTCATCTGCAATTTTCTTGAACCGTGCACGTTTATTCTATTATAATTTGCCTAAAATCGTGCCGTAGTAGTCATGAACATTCTTATAATAATAATTGAGCTATGAGTATATCATAATATCTTACTTTATGGTTTCTATAAGTTGTGTTCTGCATTTTTGTATGGGCGTCCACTACTTTTCCAATGCTAGACTAGAATGATCCTTGATCAAGTCTATTGTATGTTGACTTTCCGATATTTTAATACTTTATATAAGGGAAAAGCGAGGGAAGAAGAGAAGAGAAAAACCAAAAAAATTCAATCCACAAAAATAACTGATTCCCTGCGTAGAATTTGCGAGGAAACCGCGTGTCTTGGTAGAGTGAAAAAGGATCATATTTAATTGTAGCGCGAAGTGCATCAATCAAGATCGCAAATGCTTTGCTAAAAAGAATGACAATACGACGTGGCGCGCTGATTATATGATGCGTCGTTCATGCATTAAAAGAGCGTTGTTTCGCCTACAATCCACGGCGCTCTTTGCTAAGCGGAGGAGCCTCACTCAAATACGCAGCGCTCTAAGCGGAGGAATATATGATGTGACGTTGTTGTAACGTTCTACGAATTTTACTTTTAATTTTTTTTAGTATTATCATCGCAAGCTGCAATTTTTGTTTTTTTCTCACGTGAATTTCTTCTTTCTTTATTTCCAGATATCCTCTTACGCACGTGTTCCAACTGCTGCCGGTGCTTCGCTAGCACATTTCCCCCGTTTTGCGGTCCCTGGAGCGCCCTCTCGGCGTTATACGCCTAGGCAAGTTCGGCCTGCGGAGGCTGTATGAGGTCAGGAGGCTGGGTCACGTTCCGTTAGATCTCGAGGACGAGGGTCTCAACGAGGTAGACTGTCGAGTCGAGTACTTGAGATGGCGGGTCAACAACCAAATGTGCCGAACCCTCATCAGGTGAAGCAACAGCCTCGACAAGCCCGAAGTCAGGCGCCGGTGCCGTTTTTCGTTCCGCTGTGGTTCCGGAACTTGGTGTTTGCTTGGATGGGAAAATCTCACCATCCAAGTCCCAGGACACGGTGTACCATGCAAGCGGGTATGAATGAAATGAGGGAGACATCTCTCCTTGGAGGCACGGATCAGACATTTGCTCAAGTGCCAACGGGTGAACCAGCTTCTGCCAATAATCGTCGCACCCAATCAACTCACCGGCGCCATGGTTCGGCTCGTACTCGGCCACTTCATGTAGAAGCTGATACCCCCGAAATGTGAGTAATCGACCATATATATTCTTCTCTGGTGTTCGCGTTTATAGTATGATGCGTGTCCTCCTTTTCATAGACTATGCAAAAACGCTTTTCATTGACGTGGGATGGATTGGCTGATTTTGTTAAAAAATGCCGGTGTACTCCGATAGTCACTAGTAGCTCCTTTCCCTGTCCGCCTTTATTTCGTCGTGACATGAGATTCGCCAGTCCATCTCGAATTCCAATTACTTTGTCAAATCCAATAGTTGATCCCAAGGTTGAGGACTTCATTATTTGGTATACATCATTTATGACGAACCTGTGGTCCCCCTCTCAACCTGGAAATTTTGGCAAAATCTATAATTGTTCGTAACTTTCCCTGCCAATTTTTTTATTATGATGTATGACTTATTTCATGTTTTTCTTAGTGTACAGGATTTCGGATGGCCTGAACCGGAGGTTGCGCCTGTCATCCCCCGTACATCTGGAGGTGGTTTCGGGCCTTTGTCATATGCGTCTACTGTGGAGTCGACTTCAACGCTGCCTGACATACAGCTGGTCATATCTGAGATCTCCGCCAGATCTTTGCGGCGCCCCAGGAATTATCCGCTATGACCGACGACTCGGAGGGTTCTACCGGACCTCTGTCATTGTTGTGGCGTGGGGACACTCCCTTGCAGACCACAGTTGTTCGGGAAAAAGCCGACTTCGTGGAGTGGCTACGTGAATGCCCATCTTCAGCCCTCCTATCCTACATCTTGGCTGTCCAGGAGTTATTCACATGTTGGATACGCACACGGATGCTCTACCCGAATGCACATGTTTGTGATAATGGCCATCCGATCTGCGGGAAGTGCAGCAATAACCATCATCTGGACTCCTGCCCTGTTTGCCGTGACCCTTGGGGATTCCGACCAATCCCGTTGCTGGATCGAGTCTCCGAAAAATTGCAATTCCCATGCCAATATTGGACTGAAAGGTGTCGTCGCTTTTGCCGTGGGTCTGAGTGGCATGACCAAAATATATTATGCATCCATGGCCTTCAGTTAAGCGAGCGGATGGCTAAGTTCCATCTTTCGAACGACGAATAAATGTATTGCCATATGTTAGTAACCGAAAAATATTAATTATTGAATAAAAATCGGCGCTAATTTTAAACAAAAATATTTTACCCTTATTCATTTGATTACCCAATTCCTATATCATAAGGCGAAAAAGGAAAGAGAAAAAAAAGGAAAAGAGAAAAAAAAATATAAAACCAAACTAATTTGGAAAATGATAGAAAAATTGATTTCTTGAGACATCTTTTTTGAGATATTTCTGAAAGAATCTTATTACCTTAAATGGAAAGAAGAGAAAAAAATTTCAGAAATGAGAAAAAGAAAAAATCCTGTAGATGCCGTAGGCTCGATTCACATATGATCCAACTGGTAATTTCATAATTTCGGCTGATGAGCTCCTGTAGCTAAAATTTATACTTAAACATAACGCTGAGCTTTCATACTTCACCCGCTAATGGTGACTGATAATACGCACGGTTCTACAGGGGTAGGTATATTGTGCTCTAATTGTAAGTGCCAACCCTCCACGAGGTCAGATATGAGGCAAACTGTTCTTTTCCTCTACTGATTTTTTCTCTAGAAAGATCAATGAAGGTGCTACTCGGTTCCAACAGTTTCATACCTGATAAGATAAATATACTTGTTACCGATGGTCGGTAAGAAAGAAATTTGTTCTATCGTGTGAGTGGTGGATACTTATTTGCGTACCCTGACCCCTAGGTCTTTGCACTTTTGATTTTGGCGGTAACATAAAATTGCAACTTCAGTGTTTTTTCGGTTATAAATCAGTTGTGCCTCACTGGTGTGATACCGTTCTTGTCCTGCTATTTGCATTTACTGCTCGTATCCTCTACATTGAAAAAAAAACTATTACCTAAATGGTAAGCCTTGATAATTCATTTACTGTTGACTATCCTCTCTATGATTTTTCTCTTTACATGTTCCCTTCTCCTTTTTTTCCAGATGCCTTCTCATTCTCGATCTGTTACACAGTCTGGAAAAGCCGCAACCACTTGCATTCCAGAAAGGCTAAACTTATCTGCGGTTCGGATGTGTCGTGAAGAAGATATACTGAATGAGCAACGTCCCCATTTCGTCCGAAGGCTTTTTGACTCGCCTCAAGACGAACGCAGTCGTCGGACGTTCTCATCTCGCATCACTTCGAATGACTCCTTCTCCATTCGGCCAACTTCGGCGCAACAGGAGGTTCTCGGCTCTCGTTACGAGGGTGGTTCTGATCATCTTTTTAGGAGAACTTCTGTCAGGCCGTCCCTGGATCAGCCGCCAAGTGCTACTTCAGGGCATTCCGTGATTCGCTATATTGGCAGACAAAAGGAGTCTTCCTTGGTTGGTCGGCAAGCTGATGCTCTAATTCCCGCGAGTACACTTCTAACGACTCTGGCGTTCTGATATTGATGGACGGTAATTTTCTTTTAGGCCTCACCTCATGGCTCAAACATGTCTGATCGTAATAGGCCAAATACTCCTTCAGGACAAGACTTTCGCGATTTCGGCTTATCAGTTGTCCCTACCAACGTGGGGGCATGGGAAATTTTCCTAGACTTCCTTGACTGCTTTTGTACGTGGGCGAATTCTCATACCCACCCAAACTCGACTAGGAGCGTCGCGACAAATACTTCGATTAGTCTTGAAAATCGTGCGACGAATACTTCGGACGATTCTGGGCGGTCATCAACTGGGACCGTGTCTGAACCGTTAGCTAGAATGACTTTTCTGGGAGCTCCTGCTCTGACGATAAAAATGCCTTGTCCCTTGTGCGACTGTGCCATGCTTACACCGATTTATCAATGTAAGCGGGGACATTCAGTCTGTAGCTTGTGTCGCGATCTGTCTAATTGTTGCGCAGTGTGTGATGGTCCTTTATCCACCACACGTAACCTTATTTAAGAGTCTTTGGCTGGGACCGATCTGGTTCCATGTCGATATGCTCCGGTGGAATGTCCTAGATTACTAAAACCTATTCTCTGGACATTTCATGCGATGAGTTGCACTTATCGTTCTTCGAGACCTGCTAGCCCCAGACTAGTGACTCGATCCATGCGGAATCCCAGTCGTCTCCTGGGTCTGCAACTGTTTTCGAGAGTAGTTTCTACTCTGCTCCGAGAGTTCAGGCTCGCTGGCGTTCGCGTTCTTGTACTAACTCTCGATCCAGCTTCAATCTACGATTTGGCTCCGATCGCTCTCGGTCTTGCTGCAGGACGCGTTCGTATTTTTCTACTCGATCCGAGTCCAGTTCCACTTATTCTCGGCCTTCACGTTCAAGGTCCACGTCGCAGTGTTCTCGTTCCAGATCTCGTTCCCGTTAAAAAGGTGCCTTGATTGACTTGTAATTTAGTAATTAAACGTTGGTACTAATGCTTGTTTCTACTTTCTTTTGCAGGAATATGACTGGACTGTCGCCTTCCGCTGGCTATACCGAACCTTTGAGGTACGAGCTTATCTCTTCCGACTTGCTGATGCCAGTCATTTTCAATATCGGGATCTTTCAACGCTAGGCTCCATCAATGGACGAGAAGAAGCCATTTGTTTTACTCTGGATAAAATATATGGAGGGGATGCATCGCGGTTCACTCTGCGCACTCCTTTGCCATTTGGCGACTCTTATTATTCTATAATCATTGATTTCTATACATGTATCACTTGTAAGTCTGCAGCATACATACGCTATCACCGGTGTGGCAATGGACATTTTATTTCTTTAAAATGTAAAATGACCTTAACGATTTATCCTTCATGTAAGACTCCCGCTCATTTTACTCGTGATATTGTTATGGAAAAATTGCTGCGCTTTATCGCCTATCCATGTAAGTTTGCCGATCGCGATTGTAATTTGTACTTTAATTATTCCTCTTGGCATTACATGCGAAGCAACTATGTATTTACCGTACTCATGAATAAATTTAAAGGTGTTGCGATAAATCGAATAAAGCGCGCAATAAAGGGAGAAATGCCAAATAATATAGACACCCCAGAGAATCTAGCTAAACAAAACAGTCTAAGAGACGTAAGCCAATTAAACATAGATGATAATGCCGATAATGAGCAGAATAACACGGAAACAGGTTTTGATGAGTTTATGTAAAAAATTCTTTCTCTCGCACAGTTTCAATTAATCAATATCAAGGCCAATTATTTAATGTATTGACCACGAAAAAACTGACGTTTTTTTCCGCGGCCAACGGACGTTACACGACATATGAGTCAAAGTTTCCGAATAACCAAAGTTTCTTTTCTATTTTTTCTTTTCATTATTCTCATTTTCGATTGCGTTGCCCACGGAAAAACTGACGTTTTTCCGCGGCCAACGGACGCTGCATCTTAAACATCAGTTTTAACAAAGACAACTCCAACCTCCATTTAAACAAGTGCGTGATCAGTCATGAAACCAAGAATTCTTGTCTAATACGAGATAACACGTTAAAATTTCTAGCACAGATAT
>JAWWMK010000047.1:0-10587 GCA_035047105.1 Galeopsomyia nigrocyanea
TATGTGCTTTAAACTGTGCTTGCAAGCTGCATCGAAAGCTCCAGCGGAATTTATTCGACAATCTAGGTGAGTGATTGAGGGTTGATATACTTACGATTCAGCACGTAAAATTCCATGTGGGAAACATTTTACAATTGGTCGATTTTTCGACCTTGCTTCCCCGGACCAACTCATTGCGCAGGTTGCAGTCACTTGAGGCCGTGTGATTGCAGTGCACTACACGCAGTGCTGAAGAGCGTTTTACAGGCATAGTTGGGCCTGAAAGTACCCAGCCCAGTACTGTATTTTGGGCAATGAGCTCACCCTCCCGGCCCTTTTGCAACCCATCGAGCAAAAGAGAATGATACACATCTGCGCCCAACAGCGCATCCACTCCACCAGGAACGTAGTATTTCGGATCTGCGAGTTCCAATCCGGTGATGTAGCTCCATTCTCCAGGATGGATCGATTTGCCTGGCAATTATGCGGTGAGCCGAGGCAAGACTAGTGCTGTCAAGTGAAGATTGAAGTCGTCCGCGCAGCACGACTTAACTGCTACGTCAACTTCTCCTGCTGCTGGCACTTCCTCTTGATCGCCGACTCCGACAATATTGACACAGAAGCGCCTCTTTTTCAGCCTGAGCGCCTGCACTACTCGTTCTGAAACGATGGACACTTCGGATCCTGGATCCAACAAGGCGCATATCAGCACGGTCTCTCCAGCAGCTGTCGCGAGGATGATGCGCGCTGTAGCCAGAAGAACTACTCGAGCACCAGATACTCTTGCGTGATGCGAGGTCACTTGCATGCTGGCTTCTCCTGAGTCCTTATCCTTGGCAGCTGGACGGTTGAGGTTATCTGGATGCAGCAGCGTGTGATGAGGGGAATTGCACCGTCCATTTCTGCAACGCTGGGCTGAACGGCAACCACTTGCACTATGTCCTGGGCGTAGGCAATTAAAACATAGACCTGCTTGCCTTAGAAAACCCCATTTCTTATCAGCGTCAACGATGAGGAAGGAAGGACAGTAGCTGAGAAAGTGCTTTTCCTTGTATATTGCACAGGGCGGCTTTGATTTGACAGATTTGTCATCGGCTCTCTCTGTCACTTGCACTGAATGCACCTTCATTAACTGCTGAGTCTTCTTGCTCGACCCACCACTGGCATCGCAGGACTTGGGTTTGCTCGATGGCACTCTCTCATCTAGCTCAAAAGTACTGGCTGTTGAGAGTGTTCTGCAGCGTTGCTCCAGGAACTTCTTGACGTCAGCATACAGAGGGAAGCCATCGTGGCCCTCGATGGACTTTTTCCAGTCCTCTCTAGTACCAGAGTCTAACCTCATAGATACTAGTTGGACCAGCCAATCATCCCACTGATCAACTGGTCGACCCGGAGCCTCCATTGAACGGATCCCCTCATCAACTATGTCCAAGAGCCTGATTATTTGATCCGCTTTCTTAGCAGCAGGAGGCATGGTGAGCAGTCACTTCAAGTGATCTGCCAGTTTCACTCTCCTGTTGTCGTAGCTCTGCAGCAGGATATTCCAGACCACATCAAAGTTGGCGGAAGTAGGCTGGATCCCTTTGAGTATAGCAGCAGCCTTCCCCTCCACACTGAGAGCAGCCTCTGCACCTTCTGGACTTTGACGATATTGGGTACTTCCACCACCATGGAACAAAACAGCTTCTTGAAGGATTCCCAGTCTCGTTGATCTCCACTAAATATTGGCAGCTTCAAGGCAGGTAGCGCAGGGGACTGAGGCAGCAACTAAACATTAGTCGTATATATGGAGCAAGAGCCAGCATTAGAGGGATTTGTCCTAGGCAAGGCAGCTATGCGAGTGGCCAACTCAGTCTTCGCCTCCAGGTAGGTATCCTGGTATTCGCAGTACAAGCCAGCTGTAAAGTACTTGTGGCTTGTTTTAAGTGCAGCATTTTCCCTACACACTTGACCATGTTTGCCAGCTACGTTCGTCCAGTAGCTATCCAGGAGCTGTAGACGGTTGCTCAAAGCTTCAAAGGTTTGAACCTTGCCTTTCTTGTTCATGTTGACAATAAAATTGATGATGAGAGTGCCTGTCTCCATCTACTCCTCCAAGGCTTCTGACGGATTTGACATGTTAGCAACTTGGCAGCACAACACGAGCGACGAAAGGCGCAAGCTCAGAGCTGCGAAAAGCAAGGCAAAAAGACAGGAGAGAAAAATCTAATTACTCTACTTACTCTCGAAGGAAGTACACGGACGACCTGGGCCGCCGCACAACAACCACGTCCTGCGCAACCTGATGAGGCTGTCAACTAGATGGTGCAGACGAAAGTTTGTTCGAGAGGCTACTGCGCACAATCCAAAGTCGCAGAGTATGCAGTATGAGAGAGAGCGCGCGCTCTCACCAATCTCCAGCGCCGAGCCTCCGTTGTGGCGAGATTTGGAAGCTGTTGCAGTCGTTGACCCAAAGCTCTGAAAGTGGCGTGATTTTGGAGCGGCGATTTGATTGGCTGAGAGATATCGCACCACTTTTTCAAATGCGCAACGACTTTTCCTGGTGTCATCGTTTCTCCAATTGACAACAGAAAACCCGAAAATCTTCGCACCAAATGTCCGATTTTTTGGTTTTATCTATTTTTTGACACGCGTGATATCGACTCCTCGGCACGCTTGAGTCAAAAAAAGGAACGAAAAAGTTGATAAAAGTCACTTTGCACTCACAAATTCACCACTTAAACCACTGATTTTCCACTTTTCCAATAAACGATCCGGCACTCGAAGGACCATGAATTTTCTTGAAAGATTATTATTTGAAAGCTCGTAATTTTCCGTGACGCAGATCGTTGAACTTTGATCGAGAAAGGAATGGAAGAGGGAAAGTAGGTTCACTTCAATAAACACTTATGATTTGAGTAGCAACAAATCAACTTAGTCTTGTTTATTTAACTTTAACTATGTACAATGGTTTACGATTTGATATTTGAAAAAAATGATGTAATTGTAATCAACTAAAATGGTTGCTTTTGAGAGTCGTGGCAGAGTTGCGCACACGACGTGCTCAGAGCGAAAGCAATGAGAGAAGAGAGGCCAGGTGGAAACCAGCCGCAGAATTCGCGCAGCGCGCTGGTAGGCGCACTTCCGAGAAGAAAGACTTGGGATCATTGACCTTGACAAGAACATTCTCTCGCGCGAAAGTTTGAATGCGCGAAGAAGGAAATAAACAAAATTTAATAGCGATCGTCAGAGAAGCTGAACGGTCGCAACACTAGGAATGGCTCGTTTGCCTTAATGATCTACTTGTTCCAGCTGCATTCATAATAGCGTTATCCCTGGCGATAGCTTCTTTGTAAGTTTTATCAAATGTTAAGTCAGTCATCTTGAAAAGTTCTATTCGTGTTGACTCGTCCTGTATTCCACAAACGAATTGGTTGCGTAGGGAATCATTTAAATTTGAGAAGCTGCAGTATAGAGATAATCGCCGAAGTCGTGCTGCGAAATCTGCGACAGTTTCGTTTGCTTCTTCCTTTGCGCGTCTAAATTTGCACCGCCCCATTACTTGCGATGGCGGTAACTTGATGTGCTGGCTCATCATTTTCTGCAGGTCATCGTACGACTTTGTTGAAGGCTTGTCCGGAGCGTAAAAACTACTGAATAGCTTGTACGAATCTTCGTCACAATGTGTTAATATCAATGCGCGTTTTATCTCTGGGTCCACAGTACTCTTTACGATAAAATAAAGCTCCAGTCTGTCGATGAATGCGTCTCAGTCATCGGTGTTTAACCTGAAGAAAATTTTTGTTTCTGATAACATACTGTCCTCGGAATCCGTATCCCTGATGTCTTCTTGTGAGTTCGTGCTGAATATATCGCTGGCGTTCTCGTTTATGTTCACTGAAAGTGTGTCAATGGCCGTTACGTGATTTGCTGACGCTCCGTTATCGTTACCTTCTTCTCTGCTTGTACTGTCGAAATTGTTTGAGTGCGCAACTTCGTCGGCCTGCGCTAAAAACTCAAGTTTTCCGGTCGCTAGTCGCGCTTTTTTCTCTTCTATTTTCGCTTTTTCGGCTTCTATCCAAGTTTTGTCATTGTTTATTCTAGCTTGTTGCTGCTGACTGATGAAGTGTTTCGAGATGGTCCTTAAAGTATCGGTCAAATTCCCTTAATACATTTATCTTATCGAAAATGCACAAAAATGCTATCAATCCTTCTTTAGTTCTTACGTCAGCTCGTTCTAACTTCTCACACTTTGTTTGCTAACTTTTTCAAAAATTCAACCATGCAACAATGTAAAATACTTGCGAATGGGAACTCACGTAAGTAGTCTATAAGTTCTGCCTTATTTGACTGATGTGCCGAACTTGCGGACTTGTCCATATGCTCCACTTGTTTATTTTGTCACACTGTGTCACTTCTAGGCATCGTCGCCTTGTTGCCGACCTCGTCGATGGCTGTACATGTACACTATACTGTTGTAGACTCCAAATTTTTAACAAATATCCTCGTCGCCAATTGCTATGTATTGGGTGTGGCATATGGGTAGTTGTGAAATGAGAGTGAATACAGGAGTCGTATTGGTGAGGTGTAGTTTATTCGGTGGTCTCAATACAACTTGTGGCTTTTCGGTGAGCCACGATTACATGCACTCCGGTTTACAATATAAGATGCCGCGTAAACACATTCATACATTCGTACCTCATACACCACACACATTTTTTAAGAAAAAAAGTAGGGGCTGCGAGATTTGTACCAACTTTATTGACGAAATCGAAGAAATGCGTGGCTCTAATGTGGCGACTATGACTGTACAACTAATCCTTGTAGGACCGCAAACTGACTCAGCCTTTTGCTGCTTTGGAAAACGTGCTCGCTTTATCCTCCAATTTTCCTCCGAAAATTTATGACTCTGCCATAAATTATAGTCGACGTTCCAGAGGCTGTTTAATTTTCCAATGTGCGACACTGCCAATAATAAGTATTTCGCATTGCAAGTGAAATCTTTTTCGTCGCACTTTTCTCCGCCCTCGTGGCATGCGCACTGTTTATTTGCATACGATGAACATCGAAAAAAACCCGCACAGCGCGCACTTGATCCACAATGAGTTTATATTTTTCAAATCAAATTTTTTCCCACCCAAAAGCATTTTCACCTCGCGAAGGATTTTCATACGAGTCACCCATCATATTGTTTATAAAATGACATACTTTCTCCAGTTTATCTCGCGAATAATCGATCTCACTCTGGTGAAAACCATCGAAAGTTATTTTTGCGACTTTTTTTGTCATCGGTGATTTTTTTATTTTATTTACGACTCGTGACACGGTGCGATTTCTCAAGTGATACATTTTTACCGTGGCGACGATGCGTATTCAATCAACGACTTTGTGCGAATGACTAAAGAATATTGTTTTTTGCACTAGGCAGAGGAGCAAAATTTGCAATAAGCATGCAAGTGTAATGTAGCAGCATCGATTCGCGACTTCTTTGAAATTTCTCCATAGCGGGAGATACGTCATTTTGTAACATAATTTTGGAAGATATACAAAACAACGATACTCGATACACATGGTCTTTTATACATTGTTTCTGCTGAGTTGCAATTAGGCAACTCAGCACTTGCCGCTTTCCAGGTCGTGCATCGCACCTCTGTTCTTTGCACTTATTTGATATACATTTACTCATATTTCAACACACCTCCTTATTTTTATGTCACACAACTTATCACACAATTCGCAATGATGTTCTGAATTTTTCAAATTTGTTTCGTCCTAGACGGATTGTCGTTTTGTCAACTGTAACGCAATCAACTCTTCTGAGCCTGAAGAGGGTCGGGGACTAATATGATTGTCCCAAAACGACTGAAACGTCACTTTTTTGAAACATAATAAAGTGAATTACTATTGATGGAAGGTCATTTCACTCCTTTTTTATTTATTCAATTTTTATCCATCATCAGAATCATATTTACGATAAATATTTTAAAACTCTCAATGCATATTTATAGTGACTTTCATCATAACTATTTTGAAATCTACTCAAATAATTTAGACTATAACTAAATATCTAGTCTTGTACCTGAACTAATGTATAATAATGCCCCAATTAAGTTTCTATATTTTAAATCATTTGATGCTGGCTGTGCTGGTTCTGAATTTAAATTTTGTTCCATTGGCGTACAATATAGTTTCGTATCTACAATGTTATATTTTCTAGCCAATGATTCAATATAATTGCTTTGATCAAGTGTCATTTCACCTTTTACATAATTATAATTGATGTTTATACCTAGATAAGTATTTATTTCACCCAAATCTTCCATCATAAATCTATTTGACAATTTAGTTTTAACTTTACAAAGTTTTTCCTTATTTTTTCCACAAATCTATAAATAATCTACAAATAATATTAAATAAATTACGTCATCTTTTTCATACTTTGTATACAAACAATAATCGCTCTCACTTCTTTGAAATTTAAGTTTTCTGATATAATCATCAAAACACTCATACCAAGCTCTCGGACTTTCTCTCAAACGATACAACGCTTTGTCTAGTTTATGCACTTTATCTGTTCCATCATCGTAGCCTAGTGGTTGTTTTACAAATACTTCTGATTTTACGAAACTATTTAAAAAGCTTTTTCAACGTCCATTCGCATAATCATTAATCCATTATGACAACAATAAGACAATAATAATTTTAAGGTTTGAATTCTCGCTACTGGTGAATATAAATCTTCTAGTATAGTACTTCAGCTTATTGAAAACCTCTAACAACAAGTCTTGCTTTTTTCCGATTATCAGATTTATTTATAAACACCCATTTCAAATCTAACACTTTCTTATTTTTAGGTTTTACAATTAATTTCCAAGTTTTATTTTTAATCAAGCAATTCATTTCTCTATTCATAGCCTCTTTCCATAAATCATTTTCTTTACTATTTATCGCTTCATCGTAGTTAAAGGACTATCTGTGCTTGCTACATTTACATAAATATACTTTGTATTTATATGGTTTGCTGTATACCTGGCTTTTACTTTTCTCGTTCAGACTTTCTTAAAATTTTTTCCTACACCATCATTTGATTTTTCATTTGTTTTACTTTTATCTACGTTTTCTTCACTTTCGTTGTGTACAGAGTTTTGTCTTTCCTCGAATAAATTTATATTGTCATCGATATTATCATATTCATCATCATTATTATGTTCATCACCTTTGAAACCAATTAAACTTTCATCATTATCAATTATGTCAACGTGTCTACTTCTAACTATTTTATTATTTATCAAAGTTCTATATCCAACATGATCATATCCTAATAAAATTCCTACGTCAGCTTTTCTATCCCATTTCGTATTTCTTTTTATTTCTGACTCTCTAACAAAAACTTTACTACCATATAAACGTAAGTTTTTAAAGTTGGATTTTCTTTTAAAGAATATTTCAAACGGTGTCTTATTTTTAATCGTATTTGCCATTGTTCTATTTTTTAAATAAGCTGCGGCTTTAACTATTTCCGTTCAATATTTACGATTTACTTTAGCTTCATATAATAAACATGTAGCCTAATCCATGATCGTTCTATTATATCTTTCAGCTGTTCCGTTCAGCTCATGCGTATTTGGAGGTCCCCTGCTAAAACGAGAACATTGGTCTGAATAAAAGCGGATTCCAATTCAATACTATTCAATCCCCTCAATCCAGTGACTGAATATTTGTTATTGGAAATTGAATCTGAATATATCTCTTTTGATCGGAATCGATTTTAATACTGAAAATTAGAATTGATTCTTATCACATTCAATCGGCTTCAATACTTTTTAGTTTTTAATACATTTTAAATGCAATAATGTTCAATATACTTTAATGTGATTCAATTGATTTTAATGTTTTTAGTACTTCAATTCAAATTAATAAATATTGTTGGATTAGATGTTACTCAACATCTAATCCAACAACATATAAAAATTGGAGGGTGCTTTTAGCTAATTAGCTAGTAATATCAACTCGAATTAATAAAGATAATTAGCATAAGTAATTCAATCCATTGCAATTCTGATAACTACTGAATAACATCCAATGCGGGATTTATTGATATTCTGTTAAGGACGTTTCCCTTTTTATAAAAGTAATGGCAGAATTTAATGAAAATCGAGAATATCAAAGTTGAGAGTGTTTTGAACTTACAGTAATTTTTTCAGTATATGTTATAATGCAAATACCGAAGAAATAACACGATAAAACTACTGAAAGTTTTTAGGTTAACCATGGGCTCTTATGGGAGAGCTTTGAAATAATTAAAAGAAAAGTAAGATAGAAATGACACACATTAACAAGATTGTTAAAATTAATAGAAAAACATTCATGAACTAATGCTGCAAAGTTTGAGCATGTGTTATAATGCTTTTTACTTAAAGATTAATTAAAAACGGCTAGCAGCGATAAGATTACGTTAAATCTATGCACTTTTTTATGCAACAGGCTTTCTGCTATTATTTTTTTTCACTCTCTAATTGATAAAATAAGTGATTCTGACATTATTTGCAAACATGTTTATCTTTTTAATAATGTTTTCCGACTTATAAAATTTGACTTTGTGTCGATAATGTAGTTTGCTACTGAAATGCAGAACTAAACAGGGAAACGTCCTTAATCCACTTCAATTCGTTCTAGTAGCAACATTAAATTAATCGATTCTAATGTCGAAGTTATGTTAACTAACCAATCTGTTCCAATCTACTTTCATTTTGATACAAATACAATCCGTTTTAATGCAAAATTGTATAGAACGTGTCAATTAATTAAAATCCGTTCCAATGCCAACCCTAACGCAATCGATTCCTATGCGAACTTATTCCTCAACTAACCAATCGGTTCTAATCTATTTTAATTCGGATACAAATACAATCCGTTTTAATGCCAAAAATGTTTAGAACTTGTCAATTCATAATAATCCGTTCCAATTCCAAAGCTAACGCAATCGATTCCTATGCGAACTTATTCAACTAACCAATCGGTTCTAATCTATTTTAATTCTGATACAAATACAATCCGTTTTAATGCCAAAATTGTATAGAACTTGTCAATCCATAATAATCCGTTTCAATACCAGCACTAAATTTGCATTGGCAAATGTTGGCATTGGAACAGATTGTAATGAATTGACAAGTTGTATACAATTTTTGCATTAAAACGAATTGTATTTGTATCAGAATCAAAATAGATTGAAATCGATTGATAGTTGAGGGATAAGTTCGAATAGGAATCGATTGCGATGCGAACTTATACCGCAACTAACCAATCGGTTCCAATCTATTTTAATTCGGATACAAATACAATCCCTTTTAATGCCAAAATTTTATAGAACTTGTCAATCTGTAACAATCTGAATACTGAAAAAATCCATTTAATAAAAATATTTACATTTTCTATCCTATGTAACGGACGTCGAAATTAAATGGATTCATTACGTTCAACCGTTACGATTTTGAACAAGACGTTTGTATGGACGAATCAAGATGCGAGAATACGACGCTTTAGAGAGAGAGACAATAATCGTATAGGTGCGAGAGAGATAGCACGCGTAGCTAGCCGACGGCCGAGACGCACGCGCTCGGCCAAGTCGTAAAAGTTTCCACGGAACGTTACACGAGGAAAGCCGTGAGTGCCTGTGTGAGAGTGTTCACCGGATGCGTCCAGCAACGTCATCGCCAAGGTGTGTGGTACCGAACCACCACAGGGCGCTCGGGTCAGCTAGAGAGTCACGGCGCGGCAGCACGACCAATAGCGAGAGCGCCAAACCAAGGTCACGACGCAAGAGTACGTTTCCCGCCTAAACATCTGTCAAGGCGAAGAGGGCTACCGTCGACGCCGTTACCATCGTCGTCGTACCCCCGGAACGTTACACGAGGAAAGCCGTGAGTGCCTGTGTGAGAGTGTGCAACGGACGCATCCAGCAACGTCATCGCCAAGGTGCGGGGTACCGAACCACCACAGGGCGCTCGGGTCAGCTAGAGAGCCACGGCGCGGCAGCACGACCAATAGCGAGAGCGCCAAACCAAGGTCGCGACGCAAGAGCACGTTTCCCGCCTAAACATCTGTCAAGGCGAAGAGGGCTACCGTCGACGCCGTTACCATCGTCGTCGTACTCTGGGTCGCGTCTGATCACGTATGTGTGAGTAGGAGTTTTGAGTGTGACGGAACTGGGTGCGTTTATTCCGCGGAGCGAACATGTCTCTCTCTCCGTGATTTGTTTATGTCGAACTGCGAGGAGAGTCTCGGCCATTTCTTTATCTTTGTTTGTACGTTATGAGTTCTGGCAATATACGAAAGTCAGTGAATTGAACCTCGTGAGTGCTTCTTTCAGTACAAACACCCCGGTTGAAAATATTCACATGATCCATCACATGATTCATCATGTGATCAATCACATGACGATCAATGAAAAATCTCGTGGAAAATTACATCGCGTGATTCATCACATGATTTATCACATGATCCGTCACATCATCCATCACGCGACTCATCACGTGATTAATCACATGACGGCCAATGAAAGAGCTCGTTGAAAATGACATCACATGATCCATCACATGATCTATCACATGATCCATCACATGATCCATC
>JAWWMK010000058.1:0-38251 GCA_035047105.1 Galeopsomyia nigrocyanea
TTAGCGCGTGCCTCTAATATGAAAATTCGGACAAACGGTGCCGAATTATGGCAGTTTTTTTGTGGAATTGCTCATATGTCACTATGCACAAATATGAATATTGATTCACACCCCGGTCAGTTGAAATAATGGTGTTGATAAGAGAAATGCAGCATTTCTTTATCAATGATGAAATATGAAAGTTGAAAAACTGCAATAAATTTCTATAACGACTCGCTCGAGTTTACATAACAATCATTTCGCTATAATTGCAGTTTAAATGTTACAAAGTTATGGAATGATTATTAGATCGCTAAAAAATAAATTTTATAATATTTTTCACGCAGTAAAATTGCAATCTACTCTCTTCGTCAAAACGCTCGATTGCGCATAAAAAAACAATGTAAAGAACTTACCGATGGGTGCTCGCCCTTAACGTTGGCCAGCTGCTTATTCTGGGGACCGGCGGTGGGCGTGACGGGGCCCGCGCCGGGGCCCGCGCTCGCGCCGCTGGCATTGCCGCCCGAGGCACTACTGCTACCCGTTGCTGGGGCACCGCTTACACCCGCTGGCGACTTGCTCCCTGGACTCCCAGTCGTTCTGATGAATTTGCAGAAAATTTCACACAATTAATCGTCACCGAAATATCATGTCGGCAGTCTGCATGTTCTTTTGTGCTTTGTGCTTTTTTTTCGTGCGAAATCTCATGAGTATAGTCGAATTGTGTTAGCAAAATTTCGCACGAAAAGTGTATAACAGATATACCTATGTGAGAAGTGTTAGAGAAAACTTGAAAAAAAGTGTTGATTTTTTTTTGTGCCTTGTCTAAGATACATTGTGTGAATATTTATAATACGTGTTATAGGAAAAAGACTCGCGATTTGCTTTGGATGAACTTTACCACGCTTTCAGTTATCGACAAGTTCTCTAATTACTATGCACAAAATGAAAATTAACCATGCGAAAAGCTGTAAGCTTTGACTTTATCAATTTTGCATTACCGTCAAAGTGAAATTTTTGCTGATTAAAACTTAACAGCCTATGAAATTTAATCGCTGTTAATTTTATCGAGTAATCGGAAAAGCAGCAATTACTACAATTATCCGATGGAAATTTAATATTCATTAAAAAATGAAGATCCGCACTTTTACATAATTTTATTATACCATTTCTTATATCCCGTTTCTTGAGGGTAGCTCAACCTTTTCTTTTATAAGAACCGTAAATACACAAACTATGTAAATTTAATCTAGTTTCACGAGAAGAAAGAAAAAAAAGTTTGCATAATCTCGAGATCATAGATAAAACGATATCCCTTCATCGAGAATCTTTTTCCATTTTTTTCATACTTTCAACGTTTAGATAATCGTGAAAAATTTTTTTTTCGTGCGTGTGTGCTTTTCGAGTCGTCCTACTTGTGAACAAAAAAAATTGAGAGTGCGTCAACACAAACTTTGTGTGTATGTGTGTGTATGAGTTCTGCATTCCAAACTTTTTCGGAGGCACATCAGAAGAGGCTAAACAAAACAAAAGCCTCGCGATAACAGTAGTTAGACTTTTGATGCGGTCAGCCACGCGGTACCCGCATTATTATATGCCTTTTCAGCATCTCCGAAAGAGTTTCGAAACATTCATGTATTCAGATAGTGGAGAAAAAAAAGGTTTGTGTATCAAGAGTGTACAAAGTGTGGCAAAATTATCTTACTAAACAATGTGTATCAAATATATAATATATATCATAGAATATAATTAATATCGAGAAAAAAAACATTGAGATATAACATTTATACACTGTCCCAAGTGGTTTTCTTTATTCATCTCTTCGTTTACTTCACGTAATACAATAATATATATATAAAGTAAATATATAATTATAGTAATAATAAAAAAAATGAGGACAATACGCATGAGTCACATGAGAGTATATTGCGAACACCGATAAAAGCGAATGAGAAAAGCAATGAAACTGCGGCTTGCGAAGACAGAGACGAAAGACGACAGGAATCTCGGTAAATCTTTTCAATCCCCGACAGGACTATCAACGTCTCTCGAGCGGGAACATGCCAGTAAAAAAAGGGACTTGAGAAAATCCAAGGACACAAGTCGGTAGGGAAAATACATGTGATTTTTCAAGTCCAAATGAAAAGAAAACTCGGTAAAAGAAGAGGAAAAAAAAGATATATTCAACGAGATTCAACCCGAAACCATTTCGTCTCTGTCTTTGTTTTTTTTTATTGTTGCTGCTGTTTTTTTTTGCTATAAAAAAGCGTAATTATATGAACGATGGAGTATACAGTATATTAAAATAACGTCAGCCGTCAATTCCACACAGAGTTTCAACAGTGACACCCTCAAAGCGAAAGAAAAGTAAAAAAAAAAAGTGGTAGAGTCGCAGCATCCGTCGGATGCACTGAGATGTGTCATTGTGGAAACTTAGCATCAAAAAAGCTGGCATGCAGCTCGCAAAAACACACATACATACGCACACAAAGAGAGATAGTGAAAAAAAAATTCCAAAAAAGAAAGCATAAAAACAATGTAGTAGTAGTAGTAGTAGTGGCCGCTTTTGTTTCTTGCGTCGCGAGATATATATACTCACTCTAGCTGCGCTCTGCACAGTCGAGAATCGAGATCCAAAGTGCGCGCGGGGACGACATGGAACATAAAAGAGGAGGAAGCAACGTTAGCTCGAGCAACGAGCGATCGGAGATCTTTCAATTATTCATTCGAGCGATCGAATTTCAAAGTTGAAAAAAAAAATCAAACTTTTTTTTTTGTTCCTTTTCCTGCGTTGATAGGGGGTGCATTTCGAGAAAACTTCAGTATAATACTCTCCGGAGACGGAGAGTTTTTCTTTCTTTTTTTTTTTTACTTACCCTGATATCCTACATTAGCGGCTAATGTGTGTACTCTTTCTCTCTATCTCTTTTCGCGAGTGTTTTCAAGTTTTTAAGTAACTTTCACGCTGTAACGAGGAGAAATGGTTGATTCGGCGGCGAGTTTGTATGTTTCTGCTTTGAACTCGAGCTGGTTTTACAAGTTTCTTCAGTCGGTGAATATATGTGCGCTGAGAAAAAGGGTTTTGCAACAGAAATACGTTCGTTTTTACTTCGCGATGTATATCTTGCGAATAAGAATTGCTCTTTCTTCAAATAAGTAATCAAGATTAAGAGCTATAAAAAAAATTATCTCGACAACTGGAAAACTTCCGTATTTGAGCTTCAACAAACTCGAATGATAAGTCTTATCAGAACGAGGGAAAAAAAATTGTTTTCTCAGCATCAGCCTAAATCACGTGTAATTCCCCGAAATTCTTATCACTCTTCATTTGTCAATATGAAATGCACCCCTACAAAACAAAGAAGAATCTTGCGTCGATTAAACCTTACAAAACTATAATATACGAAGAGAATAAAAAGATATATCATTGTTAGGGTGCGACAGCTAAAAAAAAATAAAAGAAGTAGAGCATCATTATATATTATTGGTGGGTGTATTTTTTTTGTGTGTCGCTGAAGATATATAATAATAAAGAATAATCGTGCTTATATATGGTGCGGCTATTATATAACCGTGCCATGCGTGCGCTCACTACGCGACAAAGCTGCTGCTGCTGCGAGAGAACATTCATGAAAGAAAAAGAATTTGTAATGTGTGTACATGTATACTAAATAGCGTGAGTTAACGATCTCCCTTTTTGAAAAAAAAAATTTTGTTTTTTTTATATATACTATAGGTTAGATCGAAGTCACAAGCCTCTCATGCATATTCATATGCATGTAGGGGTCGGCCTTTTTCATTAAAGTTTCTTCGATGTTATCAGCTCTTCTGCGAGCTCTCTCGGGCTTGCAAGGGGTTAACGGGCTCCAGAGCAAACATTGAATTTTCGGTTTATATGGCTACTGACTAAGTGAATTTCACGAGGGTCGAGTAGCCGAACCTCTCTGTCTCTTCGGACAATTGTGTTATTAAACTATCTCAATAGTCTCGTTAACATCAACTTGCCCCTCTGCCACGTTTATGAACACACAATACACGCGGTTCACTCGGCCATTGTTTGATGTGTGTTTGAAGAGTTTTAGTGGAAGCGATATAGCACTACATTATAAATTATTTCTCTATAAAAGCAAACAAATGAAAAAATAAAAGTCCGATTATTTTTTTACTCTTATAGCTCTTATCGTCGAGTGCTAAATATAGTGTTTTATGTGTATATAGTGAAAAACAAGTAGCGGCTTATTTACATGAAAGCTTTATTAGATAAGAGGCGGTCGAGTGCTAAGTAAAGGTAAAGGCAGTTTATTTTCAAAGTATATGTACATATCTCTTAACCTACAGAACAGAAATTTCGTGAGATAGCTGCTCTAAGGATATAGCAGTAACGAGGCTAAAAAAAGCGAAGAAAATTTTTCAGAGAAGCAAGAGAATGAGAATTGCAATAAATATTCTAGCTTATATACTTATATATATACTGTAATTATTGTTCATCTTTTCGTTGTAGCTCGTGCGGCTGTAATATAATACCTTATGCAAAATGCGTCAAAGCTCTTTCACCTTTAAGACCTTCCCCCTTATTGTTCCTCTCTCTCTCTTTCTGAAAGACTTTACCTACTCTCTACATATTTTTATTCGGTATACATAATGGATGGGGGTTGCGTAGTATATATAGGAAATTGGAAACGTTCGTAAAATAGCGTATTCACTGACTACGCACGTGTATTCAAATCCCCATCACAAAGAAAGCAAAATTACATGTGATGGAGCTTTTTGTTTTTTTATTCGTCGCACACTGCAATATTTACGCACGACTCTTTGCTGACATTTTTTTTTGTTCACTGAAAATTACGGAAACTTTCGAACAACACGCCATACGTAACTGCGCGAGGTCACTTTTTGTTTATACACCGAAAAAGAGAAAATTGCAAACAACAAAGTAATTTGTAATTTCCCTTTTGCGCGAGAAGCAAAAAGCTTTCGTGCAATTTTCACAGAGGCTCAGAGTGGAAAAAAGAACGAAGAGCAACAAGTTTCATTCCTTCCAACAAAATTAAACAAAAAAAAAAAAGAATGTAGCGTCGTAGTATAGTACAGCTACGTGGCGTCGTCGGTCGGCTGGCGGTCAAAGGTTCGAGGCGCACGCGCGAAATCCGACAGGTGCGCTTGCGTCTCTCTCGCTCGCACTCTCGTTAAAGCTCGTGAGCGGAAATAAGGGTTGGGTTTACGAGGAACAGTGTATCAAGGAGTGCGACCACTATCACTGATCGTTATTAAGTTTTCGGCGTACAGCTGTGCGAGAACGCATATGATCTGCTTTTTCTCATTACAAAAAAGGAAATGGAGTTTTTGATAAAATAAATAGATGATATGCGCGAGGGAGAAAATATCGAGAAAAAAAGAAAAAAAAACACATGCGGGTAGACAACATACTGCGCGTGAAGGGTGAAAGGAACAATTTATCTTGTTGCGTGTCAGTTTTTTTTTTGTCGAAGTTAGCTGTTTACTTTACACACGTGGAATTTAAATATGAATTTACACGAGAGAAAACAGTAATTCAATTGTTTTTTTGTAATAAACGAATAATAGAGAATACAATCAACTAAAAAAATCATTAATTCACGTTGATTAGTTAACCTATCCCCATTAGGAGAAAAAAAAGGAAGATAGTAGACCACCCTCCTAATCCCATAACAATAACACCCGCACGTATGTGCGTATCCTCGAAGGGGGGAAAAAAAAGAAGGTGTAGGAGAAGGAGGGCCTGGCAACAATCGAGGTCTTGATGCCATAACCGTAACAATAGAGGCTTGCCAGCTAGCTCGCGAGCGAGCGCGCGAAAAAGAGCGCCAGATATATAGCATAGGGACAATAATGCAAAGTGAGAGAATAATGGGCATGAAAGAGTAGAGAGGACGGGTCGTTAGATTATATTGCCAACCGAGGCTGTAGTAGTAGTATTAGTAGGGCGGTAACGAGCACCGGATATCGACCGAGAAAAAGAGAGAAGTTACATCGCAGGCGCGCGAGATAAATTCTCTCTCTCTATATTAGCAACTGGATAAAAATACTAAATGTGTGGCACGTGCGTTATTGTTATGATTGTTGAGTAAAGCACAGTTGTCGTCGAGAAATTTTCGGTTTTCATGAGAAATATTGTCGTCGATTAGCAGTCATAAATTTCGCTAATGCTCATTTCACTCATTTACAAATGTCGCTCGCGATATATGTTTACACACGGTACACTGTGTATATTTCATTTCAAAACATTAGCTCGCGAATCCATTGCAAATAAAATTCGCGCGGCAAAATGCGCGTTGTGAATTCGAGCGTAATTTCACAACGTATACACTGCACAAAAGGTAAGCCCCGGAAAAGAATTATAATATCGGCGCACCGGCAGAGAGAATTTTTATCCAGAGTACCCGCACGACGATTTGCATGGAGATTGCAGAATGCGTATACATAAAACCCTCCCGCGCATAAAAATGGGGGTAATTGATATACACTTATATATATATATTTACCTACATTGCGTTCAAACATGCTTGAAATAAAAAAAAAAGAAGAGAAGGTACAGTAGAAGAGTTTGAATGTGCGTTTTTTTTTCTTCTTCAAGTTTACTAATTAGCCGTCGTAGAAGAGCAACAACAACATACCTGACGCTGTAGTACTCGAAGAAGGCGACCAGTATTTCCAGCGAGCGACTGACTGCGGCCCACATGTTTCGCCCGTACTCGCGGCCAAGTTCTTCCTATACATATACATACAAACACGCAACTTTCTACAGATAAGACGCTCAACAAGTTGGAAACGATATCTCATCGTCTCTCCTTCCTTCTCTCTCGCGGCTTTTTTTTTTCTTTTTTTTTTCTTTTCTTTCGTCGTATCGTTTTGTCGCGCGAATTGCAGTGTATACCAGGTCGACAGCAGTGAGAGCAAAGATGCAGAAAATAACTGCTCGTATTTTTAATTGCGCCTCTTTCGTAATTGACATCGAACAAAAGAAGAAAAAAAAAAGAAAGAAAGCCGATACCCAATGTATCAGAGGCCAATGCGCAATTACCAAGGGCGAAATCCGATAATTGATACGTATAGGCTTACTCACGAGTATTATGGATTTTCTTTTCCTTTTCTGTTGTACTATATACCTTTTTTTCTTCCTAGGTTTATCGGTGTTATATATAACGGACTTGCTTATGAAGTTTCGCGCGGCGGTTAGCTGTCGATTGATTTTCCAAACGCTTGTGAACTTTATATATCTATATAAATGTCGAATTCGCTAAATTTCGCCGAAGTTCTCTCGTGCAAAGCCAATAAAACAGAAATATGCCTGCCTGCCTGCACACAAAAGGGCACTATAACTGTAATATTCATTGTTTCGCGAGGAATATAGAATGCAGTACAAATATCAAAGTTTTCCAATCGCATGATGGAATTCCAAGTATTTAATCGCCCACTTTATCGTTCGTTTTGTATAATCGAAGATTATTGTATTTCCACGCTGTTCATTATAAAGTAATTTCCAGGATATCATTCTTGATATTACGCAGAGAAATGCGTTGCTTAATGTACCGTGAAAATTCCACATTGTAATCAACAACGGCAAACGCTCGTAATTGAATATTCAATCTGCAATTTGTCCCCACGATTTCCAAAGATACAAGAGAATTCGAAAGATAATAATAGAGCTCGTCAATAATAGCATTTGAAAAATCAAGTACCACCGCATGAGCAATCAGCACTTGCAACTAGCATTTCCCTCTCGCAAGCGCGCGCAGTCAAAACCGAAACAAAGCAGACCGAGAATCGTCGGTCAGCCCGAAAACGAATTACACAGGCACACACACGCGCCGCGCGCTTCTCCCTCGAAATTCGATTTAACTTGGTTTTGAGAATGAGAATTGCCCGGAAATTAGAGAGCACTACCACTGCTGCAATAATTGAGAGCAAAATCGCAGTTGTCATTAACCCGTGCGCGCGCGTGAAAATTTAATTGGTGAATTAAAAATACCGTCACTTCAAACCAAAAAAAAGCCACTAGAGAGATATAACCTCGTATTAGCATTAAAAAAAATAGAGAGTAGAAGAGGTGAGACTTCGTTGCTCTCGTTAACCGCAGGCGCTCAACAAGTGAGAGAGAGAGAAAGCGCGGGGATTTTCGTGGCGATCGATCGAGCAAAAATTTCTCCTGGGGATATACTATACGACTACGTATAAGCTTGACTTTCGCGTGCGTACACGTTGCCGTAATTAGATGATCGATATTTAAACGCTCGCGCCGCTGGATTTTCATTCGAGAAAAACATAATAGCTCCCCGAAATAAAAGTGTATAATGTATTCGTTTTGCTATGAATAATTCAATTGAGCTCGGGAGAGACGCGATGAAATTTCCAAGCGAATGACACTGAGAAGATAAAAAAAAAAAGAAGAGTTGAGAAAATGCCTTTTTCTCACTCTCTCGCTTTCGTGAAATTCGTTAGGTTAGTCTCTCTGCAAGACAATAGAGAACTCAAACAGACAAACTGAAAACTCCTTGTCTTTTGTTTGGAGAGAGAGAGAAGGAGAGAGGGAGCTCACCCACGCCACGTCAACTCCAACCAACACCGAGGATAATTATGCGCGAGAGAGAGAGCGCGAGCAGAGTGTCCTCGGAGCAAATTCTAAGGAGAGAATATGTGTGTGTTTCCGAGCGATCTTGGGTCGTTGCTTATACGTGCTGTTAAACTGGAGAAACTATGAGGAGGGAACGTCGTTGGCTCCGGGGCTGGGTATAATATTACGCTGTGTAGATGAGATTTGCGGAAAATCGTCAATTTGAATAATGGATGCTAGCCGCACTGAGAGAGTGAGCGAGTGAGATTTACGAGAGTAATTATTTACCTTTTAACTGTATTAATGGAAAATATTTTTTATCAATTACGATGAAAATGTTGTTTTAACAGTTACGTTCACACGTGGGAATTTCCAATAAATATTCGCTTTTTTTTGTAATTGATAAGAAATTTGTCATATCTCTGAAAACTCGCGATGAGAAAATTCATGCGTAACTGCACAAAAACTGTTCTCTCTCAAAAGAGAGAAAGAGAGTATCATTTCATTCGGAGGAAACTTTGCACTGAAAACGCCAACGTTCAATTCGCCGCTTTAAATCGAAAGCCGTTAGATGGTTAAAAAAAAAGCTCTGGAAATGAAAGTTCTCTCTCTCTGTCTCTCTCGAGATAGAGAGGAAAAAGCTTCATATTTGCACACGTTTGATTAATCCATCGTACTTTTTAAAAGCACGAACTCCTCGAAATCCTCCCACGCGCTTTCGCGAACAAAAAAAATACTATGCCAACCTCATTAAATCGATTCAAAGTCTCCGATAGATAAAAAAACAAGAAAATCGTTTTTTACGTCTCTTTGTGCACACAGACGTGAAAATTTACACAGTCGACGCGCTTAATTAAAGCTCGCGGCGGGCAAGGCGCTATAAAAAGGCAATCAAAGGTGCGTTTAATTAGTGCCGGTGCAGCAGTGGAGAAAACGAATTTTCTTTTGCATACTGCATAGCGGCAGTTAGTGATTGATGTATGTACACCTCGGTTTATGAGTATATCGATTTTTTTTCGCTGATTTACGAGGCAAAAAGTCAGCCCGACAGTATTGTATTGAAAAACTTAGCAGATTTATCGCCTGGCAATTTATTATTTCCAAAAAAAAAAAAATAAAACTTGCCTCTCCAATCGCTCGTCAATTATCATACAAGTTCTTTCGATCATTTCGCAGAGATATTATCGTTAGTGAGCGCGCGCGGACAATCGACGTTTTGTGTCACCTACTATAACGCGAATTGAAATGTAAGTGCTTTCGGGAAATCGATATTTCCGACAGCAACAGATATATACGCGCGAGAGAAAGAAAGAGCAAGGAGCATTCGCGATGAGTCATCGAGTTTCTCGCGGGGAATCTTTTCACGCGTACACACTCTACTTGCGCGAACTGTCAAAAAGACAGCGAGAGGGAGATAGAACTTTCCAAGCCTGAATCGACAATGCGCACATAGCATCTTCTCCGAGTGAAATATTGAAGCGCATTACTCGCCCTTGGCGCCAAGAGAACGAAAGAGAACAGGTAAAGCTTTCAACGACGCGAGGGAAAAATGTGAAATTTTACATGTTGACAAGTTGTACGAGCAAACCAACTCGCTGAAGAATCATTTCGATATTGAAATAAACGCGCAATGGAAAACAAAAAAAAATTTCTTTTTTTATCGATTCGACTTATAACGCGAAAAGCATGTACACCTCTAATTTGCCGGGCATTGTTATAGCGTCGGCATTTAACATCAGAAATTCACGTGATCGCAATAAAGCCGCTCGCCATATAATTACGGTTTCGCGCGCGGGAATAAAGCCGCAATTAAGTCACAGCAGCAGCAGCGCAACAAGTCAGATTAGCTAGGAAAGAATGTATGGGTGCCGGGCAGTAGAAGCAGCAGCAGCACCTGGTCATACTGAAATTATCCCGTTTGGCGAACAAAAGCCAACTACTATACGGTCAGCATATCTTTCCCCACCCCTCCCGTTTTCCCTCGCGAGAGTCGCGACGAGGACGAGGAGGTAAGGGAGGGGAATATACATATAACAGTGTGTTGGAAGGCCACGCTCCAGCCGCTGCTGCTGCTGCTGCCGGCCGATCGATCCAAGCTCCCGGCTGTGTCTACGCATCCTCTACTCTCGCCCCTTTTCCTAGTCCAGGGCTTTTTCTTTCGTTTTTCTTTTCTTTTTTCATTCTGGGAATTAAGATAATTTGCGTTGAGAGTGGATTGAGATTCGCCGAGTTGGAGTGTTGCGGTGGTGGGAAGTTTTGAGATTGCGCTGATGCTGTTGGTTTTGGAGAGTTTTGTTTGTTTATGATTATTGCAAAGTACTTGTTAAACTCTCATTGTGCGTTTCCAGTGAAACTGTTTCAAACTAATATTACATTTTCCCGGAAATTTGAAATTTGCGTTCTGTTTTGAAAGTTGGTTGCTAATTATTTGCAATTAATTATTCGTTTTGTCGACGAAAATTTGACGAGCGCGACAATTATTACTGTGTTCTCGGAGCTTTCGACGAACGCTGTACGAAAGATGATTTATTTAAAATTTGAAACCTTCACATTCTCGCGCTTTTTCGGAGGCCACTATTTTCATTAATGGCCTTGCTCCAGAAGAGCATCTTCCCGAATAAATCTTGAGAGTGGAATTGAAAGTTCTGATGTAGATAAATTTTATTTTGTATCATAGTCGTCAGAAATTTGCCACTCAAAAGAATGTTTTAACCTTTGTGTAGTATAGTGTGATTGCGTATAAATAAAATATTTATACGCAATCACACTTTGCATATGAAATTGCAAATAAAACCCGCATTACGGTAAAAAAAAAACTTCATAATAATAAAAAAGTCTTAACTTTCAAAACCAACGAATTAAAGCATATAAGTAACATTAAATTGGCATCTTGGATAATCAAATCGAATCAATTACAAACTTAACTTCTCTTTTCCACTCGGTTAATTGTCGACTTTCAATCTTTAACTCGCTACTCTGATCATTGTCTAATGTATATATCTCTTCGCCAGTTAGAAAAGTGCATCCCTCATTCTTACTTTTCTCTCCTCGTTAAAGCTTCTGCAACTCGCGCACTGTCCATTTTCTTCTTCTTTACGATCCACTATCTACACTCGCGCAGCCGTTGTCGTTGAAGAAATTTAATCGAGTACATGGAGCATTTATGACGCTCGACGGACGAGCAGAATGTTTAATGAAGCGTATAACACCGAGGGTTAATAATACAAAAAAAGAGAGCTCGCGATATAATTTTTCTTCTCGGCAAACGCTTGCCTTTTATTGTACCTCGTTTACATTCAAATTTTTTTTTTGTTATCTTCATCCGTGCAATCTCCGAGTTACATTACACAAAGGGCTATTCATAAACTTTCCAGTTTCCCAAACAGAGCACAATAAAAACAAAAAAAGCGCTTTATCTAATTCTGCACTTTCAATTCTGCCGCGTCTCGTTTTTATTAATCTTCGCCAAGCCCCCTAATCTTTCCATCGAACACCATTTTTTTTCTTTGTCTATGTAGCCCCTCGACGCGCGCGAGCGAATGAGACGAACGCACGCGAGCGGAGAAAATTTTGTCGTTAACGGCGCGTGTTTCTTTCTTTTTTTTTGTTCTTCTTCCATAACGAAAGCAGCCCTCCGGCTGATATTAATTTCGCCTTCGAAAAGGGAGGAGCGCATGAAGTTTTCCATTCTAATTATAATTACGATGGCTCTTGATTAAACGAAGTACTCGTGTTTTCAATTCGAAATAATGAAGAGCAGTGTGATGTAATTGTCTACTCGTACGCTGACACGTATCACTTCGTCGTTTCTAATTACCGACGCGATCTTAACGAACAACCTCCTCTTGTCCTTCGTTTTTATTATATTTCATCGTCTGATTTATTTTTCTTTTTCAGACGAACGATAGAACGCAGCGTTTTTTTTTTCTTTCTTTTTTCCCCCCGCGATACTCGAGGAAAATTCTCGAGGCTTTATAATAATGCCAAGCGGACACGCGAGGGAAAACGTTGCTATACTGCTGCTTTTGCTGCTGCCGCTGACGAGAAAAGATGACGGTGGAAAATCCCGAGAGGAATTAACGTTGCACTCTTTTTCCACACTTATTGATCGCACGCGCTGTCTTCGGTGCTATAAATTGTCGGGGATTTGCGCGAGCATTGATTGAAAATTGAGTGAATTACGATTTCATAAATTCGTCCAATATTCACATTCAAAGTTGCCGAGCTAAAGTGTAATTTATCAAAGTCGGTGCGGGGGGAGACGACAGAAATTATTGGAAAATTTTCGGAGATCGCCTATTACACTAGCAACGTTCAACTGTGATTTATTTTTTCAAAAAAAGAAAATTAATGAAAATATTATATTAGGCGACGATGTTTCATTCTTCGACAAGCTACATTGTAAAAAAGAAAATAAAATCCGCAGAATAATTTTTAAAAAACTCACATGAGAAAATTGGTACAAAAAACGATGCTCCTCGTAAGATCCATGAAACCCACAACACGAACCGTGTAAAGAACAAGCCGAGTCCGAGTTCCACGCGCGACTGACAATCACACACTCACACGCACGTAGACACAAGAGCGGCAACACAACAGGAGATGTCGATCCTGCGCCTCTCGTCTAGCTAGTCGTCGGCGCAGCGTTATATACACGCCCGAGTAGGCGGTTTATTGTTGAAGCTCATTATGGAAACTCTCTCGCGTATACACAGATACAGTCTGTTTCTCGGTTCCCCTTCTACTGTTCGTGAAAAAGCGTTATAAGGACGCGACCACGAGCAAGGGTAGCTAGAATACATTTTAATTTAGAAAATTCAATTAACATTGTATATATACTCGCTGATGAGATATATCATTCTCATGATCGCGCTAAAGAAACTTTCAACCCGATATCGCGCTTTACTCTCTCGCGTCCATTGTTCGAGCCGCGAAGGAAAGTAACCTCCTTTTTTTTGTTTCTAAGCCGTGTGTTTCGCGAGAATAATTCTCTTCTGCCTGGCTTAATTCTTTTTTCTCTCGCTTTCTCTCGAGGACGGATGAAAGTCGACGGAAGCACCTTTTGAGATGAGATGCTCTAATGGCCGCGTGGGTAATCACTCGTGCGCGAACGCCGGGTTTAGGAAGATACGATGCGCGCCTCTTCTTCCTTCTTCTTCTTATTTTTTTTTTCTTTCTTTCTTCCGAACCGGGAAATCGATGGACGAGACTTTTGAAGGGTTGCATTCAGGGTTTTTAAAAATTCAATGCCGAGAGAAGTTGCTGAAAGAGCGATAAAGTGTGGAAAATCCACTTTTATTCTATTCATGAATATTGTCGAGCTTTTAAAAACTGTAAATGTATCGAGGAGATTATTCGGGTGGATTGAAATGTTACAATATTTGAATTCATGTTAATCATATCGTATCAGATTACCGAATACAATCTGATATTGTATTATTAAAAGCCATTTTCAATTACATATATCCAGTAATTCAATCTCACCCCAGTTTATTTACCGTTGCCTTCCACTGTAAATATCAAAGAATAATAACAATCCTTTCGATATTGTCATCTTTGCTCCACTCATTCCCTTGAGAAATAAGAATCAATTCCCACTCGCACCGGGAAACAAAGAAATAAAAAAACAGCAAACAACCGCAAGAAAACACAATCTTCGATTGCACGCGTCCAGTCAATAATAAAAATTCCTTGGTTATTACGTACAGAGCTTTAGGATAGTTTTGCTATAGAAGCTCTGCTCTGCTCTGCTCTCTCGCAGGCGCACAAGCAGGACTGAGAGAGCAACAGGTCTCGACACGGCCGTATACGCGAGCGCGCGCGAGTCCTTTATGGCCTTGGCTCGCGAGCACTTTTATACGCTCGGTTTCACGAATTCGCGAGCGAGGCGTCAGACTTTCTCCCTCTATTTAGGTATATACATATAACTCGCGTGTGTATGTTCCATTTCCCTTGGGAAATTTTCGGGATTAGCAGTTTGTTATATAGCCTGACCATCGCTCGGTTTGTACTACTTACATCCGGCCTTCCGTTGCGAAATCATTTATGATTCGTTGCTGCTTCCTGTGCCCGTGAAAATCCTAAAACCCCGTGAATAATTGAAAGCTCGCTGCGGTGAATTATGAAATTTTCACGGGATTAAATTTCTTAGTGATCGCGAACAAGTAAAAAAAATGAATCTTTCCATAAAGCGAAAACCACGACGACGATGCACACAGACGCTTCATTTACATTGATATAACCTGTTGCCTCGCGCTATACTTGTTTTTCTCTCTACCTCGTCGAGGAGCATGCATCTGCATATTCATAGCGGCGGGGAACAATTAGAAATTGAATCACTCGAATACGCAACGCGGCGCCGCGCTATATACTGATAAGATACCGCGCAGTCAGACGGAGACTAATGTGCGCGAGAGGGACGTTTTTGTTGCAAGCGTTTAGTTTTATTGACTATTATGGACTTTTACGGCGAGATTTTTTTTCTTTGTTCATGTGGTCATTGAGAGCTTTGTAAATATATTACGTTGAGTGGCACTAGAAAACAATTTTCCTTGCAATTTACTCGTAACGGCTGCGTACTTTGTGCTTCATTTTGCGTTGGTGGATGGCAATTTTGGCTACTACGTCGTTGTCGTTTCGTGCTCTTTCGGAATCTACATTTATAATTTATACAGGATAAACGGCGTCGCACTAATTGCGATAGGATACAAGTTAAAAAATTCATGAATATTTGTTTTTCTACCAAAAGTCAAACGAGAAATGCCAGCTAGTAAATACGATAACCGTCAATCTTCTAGTCAAGGTTATCCGTATGTTAAACGATAAAAAGAAACTCAGGATAGCTTTCGTACAAGCCAGTCGTAGGAAATTAAACTTGTTGCAAAGTAGCTCGTTTCAGTGCTTTTGCTACCGAGTTTTGCGCGCGCGCGCGCGAAAATCTCATCATCAATCAAATTGCAAAAACTTTTTGCACGGCCACAACTCGCATAATTCGCATAAAAGAACGTTCATTGTTGTAATGAAATGTTCCGCGGTCGCGCGCTCAGCTGCTACTACATAGTTGCGGATTCCATAACGTGATTATAAGTTTTAATGGGATTCCAGCTAATGAGTTGGACGGACTATTAAACGGCAAGCAAGCGCGGCAAGTCTCTGCACGTTTCTACGTTGGCGCGAAAATTTTCCGTAAATCTCGTCGGCGCGGCTCGCCCGATTGAATGAATGAAATCTCTCTCTATCTTGTACACCGGATGCTTTTAACCAAATCGATTCGATCATTTTCACACGCCGAGAGGAAACAAAAAGTAGGTCGGATCTGCGGAAGCGAGGAGATCGGATCGCTTGGTTCGGTCCATTATTCGAGGCTATAACACCGCTTTCTGTTTTCGGATTAGCTTCGCTCTCTCACTCTCTCTCTCTCTCTCTGATCCTATTGCTGGAATTGATAATATTTTGAGGCACAATACCCCAAAACCTGTTATATTCGGGAATTTATCCGATTTGCCTTCTCGTCTAGATCACTTGATAACCCTTATCGTTCATTTGCTTTCTTTTTTTATTCGTATCGATTGCGTGGCTTTTTCAGTATATATAAAGTTAAAATTAGTAACTTCGTAAATTCTACGTCACGCGAAAAATGAATTCCTTGAGTTTTTATAGTTTTGTTTCGCTCGGCAGTTCAATTTTCAATGAAGGCATTTCCAATTAAACTAACAGAGCTCCCAGAGCCACACGTGCAGCTGGTGCGCTACTGTTGTTCGTCGATTACACAACGTATTGATTATATTCACACTTATAAATAGGGATTTGATTAAATCGACGACACACACGTGCATATAAAGCACATAGCGAGGATTTATGAATACTCCCACACACGTGTGTGTGTGTTTGCAGCCAATCTGATAGCTTATTGGCAGCTGACTAGTTTTGATATGGATTAATGTATCTTACACTGAGGCAATAAATAACTATATACCGTCGACTCTTTAATCTCACGATTTTTATGTGCTGTAAAGTATTTATTAAAAAAAAGAGAGAGAAGAAAGAAGAAGATTCGCCTTGAGTTATAAAGTTTTAGAATTTTTTTATAACTGCAAGACAAACGGTGCTTAAATATTTTACGGTCGTCGTATAAAACCGTAGAGTATATGTGCTAGAGGATAGTTTATTGATCCTTGGATGTATTGGAAATACGAAACTCTGTCAAAGGTTTGAATTTCAACGAAGTGAGCACTCGTTAGGAAATGAGATACACGAGTTTACAGAAGTGGTTTTAGCGTTCGTAAAGACAAAAAACAACCCGCTGAAATCCTACGAAATAACAAAAGTCCGAAAGGGAAGAAAAACACGAGAAAAAAATTACAACCATGTCGAAACGTAATTCCATAGACACGTAATACTTTTTTTTACCTCGACTGACATTTTCAAGCCTCGTGAAATTCGACGTTCGAATATATGAAGTTCTATGCCTACAGGATAGGCTTCGAATTGACGCGTAAAAGTTTTCTTTCTTTTTTTTTGAAAAAGTTTGTGCAGCGTAGTTTTCGATATTTCTCCGGCGCGAGGAAATCCAATAAATGAATGCGACTTATCGGAATTGCGATTTTCTAATAGACTTTCCCACTCCAGCGAGAATGAACGACTTATTTTACAGTAAGCTCGCGCGAACGCAACGCTGGAGTGGTATTGGATTCTCATCAACGGGTTACATTCGAAATCGATTGAGTTATACTTTTGATATGGTTGAATATCCACGAGCGAACGTATGAATTTCTGGCTGGCTACCGGGAGAAGTTTTTTTTTGTGTCGCCGGAGAGCAATGGAAATAAAGTTCTTTTATATATCGTCATATATCCTCGCATTCCGATATCGAATATGAAAAGTTAAGAAAAAGTTTGCTTTTTTTTCGAGAACAAAGAAGTACGGCTATACATGTATAAGCCACTTGATAGTTTCAACTTTAGCTGATCTACATTCGCAGGCTCATCGATTTTTTTTATAGAAAAATGACCCGGTTCTTATCACAAAAGTTCCGCAAACTGCGAATGGCTGTGTATAGATGCGCCTCGCGCTCGCGCGCATACAAAATCAGCCTCGCTTATAATTAATTTTCGAAACTCCAAAGCAAATTACGAAACGAGCGCTCTCTCTCTCTCTCTACTTTGCATTTCAATTTCGATTTCAGCTGCTCGTGCGGCCACAAGTATTCATGGGAATGCAAAAAACATTCTTGCGCGGAGCTATATATCGAGTAGTTCGCGACTTCGCCGGATTATTTTCGCGCTACATATGCTAAATATATTGGAGTATCGATTTTATCCAAGGCTTCTTTTTTTTGTTTCCCATTTTTTAATTAAGAGAAGCTCGGAATATTGAAAAAAGAAATTTCGCGATGTTATTAAAATTATCCGCTAAACTTTTCTTTCTTCGAAATTCAATAAAGAAATTTCACGTTGCAGAAAAAAAAAAGCCAATACTTTTCGGCTTTGTAAAATCCACGAGCCAATTCTTTCGGCAAACAAGCTCACGTATATGTTCCGTGGCGAAAGCTCATAGCGAGAATCAACGACCACGAGGTTCCCGGAAATCTACGAGAGTTTGATATCTCTCGAGGTTTTCGGATAATGAGTTTCCGAGAGTGTTTAAATAACTATCGATAACGACTTTTATTGACTCGGGCGGGAACGTTTCCTTAATAACACTTGCCAATACGACGTGGGGGCTTTATTTTCTCTGCGCGCAATGGGTTTTCAATCCCGGATAAACTGCTCGCTCTTCTAACAATTATTTGATCATTTATCACATTTTTATATCTATACTATTTGAACAAGTTACTGGAAATCATAATATTTTCATTGCTTTACATAATTTGATTGAAGTACATTATCTTATAAAAATGCTTATGAATTATTTTGTCCATTTCAAATACTCTTTTTTCTGCATAATAAAACTTTCAAACGAAATCGCTCAATCCCTTTAAAAAGACTCGCTAAAACTTTTGCATATCATTATAAATTCATACAATATTTTACGTATCTCGTACAACATGGGGAAAAGAAAATCCATATTCATAAAACTTACAAGAGATCTATTTCCATTTTCAAAGGAAAATTTCACTCTAAAAAATTCAGATACACTATACCTGATTAACAATTCGCACGAAACAAAAACGCATACAAGAAAAATGAAGCCAGCCTAAAGTGACAATAGAAACTAATCAAACCTCATTAGCGGTCGAACCCATGCCTTAATCGACGTTCCAGCCTATCACCATCGTGATAATCGGCCAACCACCGGCAAAACAACGGTAGTACTTATAGTCCAAAGCATTTACGCACACACAACACAGATCGACACCGTTAACGGCTTTCGATAAAAAACAAAAAAAAAGCTAATTTTTTTTGTTCTACGAACGTATAAAACGTCCTGTTGCGCGTCTGACCCGAACGGAGTCGCGCTACTGACTGAGATATCTGGCCGGCGCTCCCTTCCCACCACCAACTCACTCGCTTTCTCTCTCTCGCTGTGTGTTTCGCTCGCGCGCACGTGTGCGTCTGTCTCTCTCTCTCTAGGTGGCTTTGCTTCTCACGTACACGCGACGCCATCTTGGAAAAGCTCTCCCCAGCCACCAAAGAACGCTGAGTAATCGCCGGCGTTCGTTGCTTGCTCCTTACAATCATCTAACCTGCAGCTTACGTTATTGATAGCACACGTCTGCTTGTCTGTTTACTCGTTTTTTTTCAGGGGAGAATTAGGTTGACGATTGATTATTATGGGATATTTTGGGAATTAATTCAATTAGATTCATTGTGCGCGATTTGAAATTTCTATCGGTGACTTTTTTTTTCTTCTGCGTTCGCTTCTTCTTTTTTTTCGTCGTGATTAATGAACGGCTATCGATGTGACATCATTATCGTAATGGATCGAGAGGAGGCATTGTGCAAGGAGAAAATCGATGAAAATAAAAATTGAAAGAATAAAATGCAAAGTATTTCCAGACGACGTGTTACTCAGCGCTGATTAAAAACTAAAAATATCATCGAACTTCGAAAAAAAGGCTCTTCGATCGCGTCCGATGTATATTGCTGTATCGTTTCCGATGTATATTGATGTAATTTTAATCGCTCGCGAGTTGAAATTTCAAAATAACGAATTACAGTAGTCTGTATTAACAAAGTTTCTTAAGGATTACAGTTTCAGTAAGCCGGGCTTAGGGAAGAAAATTTAGTTGTCGAGGAGCTATCGACAACTGCGACAAGCGCGAATTTAAAGACACGCTGGCGATAGTTCTGTGTCGCGAAATAATTCTCCTCGTCGTCGTCGCCGTCGACGGTATAATCGAAATAAATTGCGAACGGCCCGCACAAATTTTCCAACGCAATCAACGTCAATTTCTCGCGTGCGCGCGTAATTTACAAAAAAATATATTTACACGCGCCACGCATCGCATCGTAAATCACTCGACCACGAACGTCGAATAAATCATCTCTTCGAAATTAGATAAAAACAACAACAACAGCAACGGCGTACACAAGAAAACCTGTAGCACCTGGCAGCTATCGAACTCATTTCTCGTCGAAAAATATAACGCTTCGGAAAAATATAGGGAGAGTGTACAGTGAATTATTTAAAGGGGCTTGCGCGCGCGCGTGCGAGCAGCTCCAATTCCCGCGCGCTTGTTTGCTTTTTGTGTTGCGCTACTCTCTCTTGCACACTACGCTTTTGACGTTATTTACGGGCCACGCGTACATAAATCGTATACACCAAAGGCGTAGTGAGTAATGACGCGGCGTCGTTTCCTCCTTTTGTATAATGGTGATTTTCCTTTTTTTTTTTAAGAGAAAGTGTCGGGTGACGTTGGTTACATTAGCAGATGGTTCGAGATTCATTGTAATTACGTTGCATTCCACAAAAAGAGAGAAAGAGAGAGAGAGAGAACGAGAGTGAGTGAGGTCGTTAATTTCGATGAGAAATTTCGTCATAGCTCTCTTCGGTTGGATGTATGCTTTTGCAGACGAGGAATTTCTGAAATTACTTTGGATTAAAATTATAGGGTTCAAGATCTTTTTCTCGGTAAAGCGAATAAGTTCTTTTTACCAGGAAATTCACATATTCTCTCTGCGACAAATTCCATCACTCTTGTCCCGACATTTTTATTCTATTTACTATAGCTCGTCGTAGTATCGAGATAATTAACTTTTTTCGTGACGTCGGTTATGAAAAATTTCGTTTCTATCGCACGCAATCTTCATCATTTTACGTTCACTTTTTTTTATACAAAAGAAAAAAAATTAATACGCCAACCTTCAATTAACCCACTTGAGAAAGAAAAAAAATATACGTCGATCGTTAAATCTCTCACAACGAAAAAAGTTAAAACACCGAATAATCCGAGGGAACAAGTTTTTTTTTCTTTCCTACTGCAATAAATACTTTATCGCACATAAAATCCTTTCAAAGTGTGCTTCCCTCGAAAAAAAAGGGAACAGATGGAATAGATATTTCACGCGAGAGTGTCACGGAGAATACGAGGACTCTCTAAAAAATAATTGCCCTTTTTCCGCACGATCGCACCTCCTTTTCTTTTCACGTGGTATCAAAATCCGACGTCGGATAATTTCGCGTTTTCTTTTTACGCGACCACGTAATTTTTACAATCCCAATCGTCATACCCGCGCAAACCATTCAAATTATACGACTGTAAAAGAAGAGAAAGAAAAGAAGTGTAGTCGAGAAGGGGAGATCTAGATTAGGATATTTTTTCTTCTTATCGAGGGTCTACTTTTCAAATCAACCAGGATTGAATGTCCGTTGCGTGTCACGGCTTATTTTCAGAGGTTGGTAAACAAATTTTTTTTCTCCATGACGTCACACAACTATATAAAGCATAAGTCGCAATTATTAGATCAGAAAGTAAGGAAATTTTAATAAAACGAGATTTGTTTGGATAATAACGAGGGGCTGGCTGCTTATAACGAGTAGATTGCTTTGATTGCCGTGCGACCGAAAAAAAGTTTGACGCATAAATTGAACTTCGTTAGTCATGTGGAAACGATGAAAATACATCTGAAGAGATATCAACAAGTGGAAACATCGATATAATGTTGCAATACTCTAAAGGATCACCAAGAACCAATTATCGGATCTCGATAATTAAACAATAGCAGGAATCTACTATGGTGTTTGATTCAATATATCATGTAAATACGCGTATATTATGTTACATTAATTCCTCGAATCTAATGAACCAACGTAATAATACATGTCAGTGATGATATAACATGTTATTTACATACGGATTTAATGTATTTACAGTAAACGTAAACACATTGTGTATTGTGTATGTAGTACATTGTATTTGCGAAGTAGAAAAATGAGATTATAGTCAGACATGGATTGTAAACTAATTGAAAATTAAATAAGAAAATTGAGAAAACATAAAGATCTTTTTTTCTTTTGTTCATTTATAGTTGGAACGCAAGGAAGAGTTGGATTTTCAAAGGGAATTTTGTGCCGCGATAGCAAAGTGGTTTTCTATTGTATTATCTCGAACAGTGATCGATTTAATATCGGTGTTCGCAATTTTGCTATCTATGCCGACACCCGTGCTGACTTTTCCAATTTATCCGACGTTCTCTCCGCCACTGATCCATAGCTTGCATTTTCTTTATAAATTTCTTCTTTTTTAATACATTGTTTCAACTTGAGAACGGAATGTAGAAAATGTCTTTTCTGTCTAAATATTTAAAAATAGATCGAACGGGCAATTCCATAAAATAAAAGACAGAAAGAAAGATTTTTAATTTTTACGAAAAAGTAAAATTCAGAAGCGGTGATAAAGATTGCATTTTTAATATACAGTCAAGAATGAAGAAAATAACGCTAGAAACACCAATTTTAATAACAACAAAAATGGAAAAAGATTGTTATTTGCATTATGAACAAACACGCATTCTTTAAAATAAAAGATAGAGAGAAAGATTTTTAATTTTTATGAAATAGTAAGATTCAGAAGTGGTGGAAAAGATTACATTTTTAATATATAGTCCAGAATAAAGAACATAATGCTAGAAACGCTAATTTTAATAGCAACAAAAATGGAAAAATATTGTTATTTGCATTATGAACAAACACTCATATTTCATGAAAATGCAAGTATATATTTACCGTGCGCGCTACTTGAAAAGTACATGTAATTAAAACGTGTGTCTTTATCGTGTACTGAAAAATATGAAAAGTGCTAGAAGATAAAAGGGTGGGTATTAAAAACAGTAAATCACTCGACAAATAAAGTTTAGCAGAATAAATGGTTGTTAAACATGATAAATGGCCATATGCACTAGGTAACGAAAAAAAAAAAAAAAAAAACGAGAGCAGAGAGTTACGCGCGTAATTTAAACTAGAAAGCCAAACCCCTTGAAAATTGGAAGATTAAAGCGGCATAGATGGCGCAGCGATCGAGAGGCGACTGCATGCAGGTGTTATTTTCCCGTCGGCCGCGTATCGCAATAACCGACGCATTAATCTGTGCCGAGAGGCTAAAGGCCGGTTAATCAGCGAGATTCATCGACATTGCATGTCGTTGCTAGCCATGAGAGGGAGAGAGAGAGAGAGAGAGAGAGGGAAAAAAATAAGCGAGTGATGTCGCTCGGGTTGAAAATAAAAATTCATGCTAAAGATAACGGACGCTTCGTGTCCGGGAGAAAAATACATATGAGAGAGAAAAAATCGAATGCTTTTTTATGGAGTTTTATGGTGTTGAGAAAATACGGCATACTAGTTAAGAAGCGTTTAAAATTTTTTTTTTTGAATTTACCAAAGAGTAATGATTTTTTTTCAGCTAATAATTTTTTTTCGCGGATTATGAGTTAATGCAAAAAAAAAAGCTGCAGAAAAAAATTTTTACATGAGTTAATATGCAGTATGCAAATTCAGCATCCCAGGCGTAACTTTTTGAAACTATGTTGCAAGTCGACACGCGTACACACGACCGACCCTCCCAAAAAAAAAAAATTTACATCCTAACAACCAAAAAAAATATATAAAAAAAAGTCGAAGTCCACCCTCTAATCCAGCCATACGTATTCGAAAGCAAACGAAGCGTGGTTGTGCTTGCAGCCGATATTCCAATTTAAAGCCCATTGAGAGCGCCTCGAAAGCCATCCGTGCCTGCTGCTCGTAAAAAAAAGAGAGAGAAACGTAGTCAAACGAGAGAGACTGAGGGAAAGAGAATAAAAAAAAAGCTAGAGAGAGAAAGAAAAAAAGGGCAAGTACGATCAATGCTCGGTCGCGCGACTACGACGACGACACGACACGAGGGAATCCGTGCTCGCCTTTGCCTTTTCATTTCCAAATGCCAGGGCTTCTCGGGGTGGTAAGAGAGAGAGAAAGCTATCTGGGTCGCCGTTGAGTACTCCGCGAAAAAATTTCAAACGCATCGGAAGTCGCTTTACTCGTTCTCTCGCCCTCCACTTGTTTAACCCTCTTTCACAAACCACGTGACGACGCAGTCTCGTACTTTATACTTTTCTCTCAAGTTCCAGGGGGCATAGAAATGCATTCTTATACTTTTCCTCGAGCTTCTTTTCTTATTTTCTTTTTTTTTTGCTTTCTTTCAAAAATATCACGTATGAATTGCGAGCGTATAATTTATGCTGTGAATTATCAAGCAATATGCAGATTATGTAGAGCGAGCATACATGAAATTATAATTAAAGTAAGCTCGATTATGAATCATGATTTTCACTTGATAAGGATAGGTTTACAAATAATTAAGAAATTTACATTTTGCACAGTAATAAACATAAATAAAATACAAAATTTACGGAAACGATCTCCTTATGTAACTTATTAAAAAATAAATTACTAAACTTGTTTTCTGAGTTACGCAAGGTGTAAGGACGATATTAAAAATATAAATGCCAATTAGCAAAAACAGTAATTGAAGAATAAACCAAACAGTAAATACAACGGTCGGTATTATTATCGCCGTTCTGAAATTGGCATTCTCCCGTAAATTGGCTCATTAAATTTTCTTATTTCTTGTATTTTTGCTTCCGAAAAAGTCGCTGCGAGGCGCGAAGCAATAAACGTGCGAGAACTTTCTCACGTTTTCCACGTGACAATTTTCCTCTCAATTTTATTTTACGTGCTACGGGGCGAAATCTTTCCCGCCGGACGTGCCAGTCGTAGGCTTTTTACGCTTGAAATTCAGAAAGGCATACGAAGCATAAAACACGCGGAAAAGTAGGTGTGATCAAAATTTGAAATGCTGCGCGTGCAAAACAAGATTGAAAAACTTTCTGCTATTGTTAGTGTTTCAGTGAAAAATTTAAATGTAACATTTTTAAAAATAAATTAGTAAAGAAGTAGACTAAAATAAAAACATGTAGGAAAGCATGCATTAATAATGTTTCAGAAAACTTTTTAATTAGTGCGAACTCATTACTCTAAATATTATAAACCCACATGTATCCTCTGAAGTATGCTCAATTAAAGTATATAGATAGACAAAATTCTTAACGCTAATCAAGTCGTCTATAATTAAAATATTTTTCACGATGAGATGAGAAGCGAAGATGTACGCTTCATGCACTGCTAGGCAAATATTGGAAAGCAATACGAAAAATAATAAGTGCGCCGTACAGCAATACAAAGAAACTCGCATATACACGGTATACACATCAATACGCAGTAGTCAAGTTTGACTTCCGTCAGACGTGACGTCTATTTATAATTTTCCCGTAATGCATCCGCATCTGTACACAGCTATCGGAATAACAATTGGAAAATCGATCTATCATTATACGAAAAAGTGAAAAGAGAAAGAAGTCGAATCCATGCCCATCGAAGCAACAAAAGAGCAGATATAGAATGCCAGTTGAGTATTGCGAAACAGTCGATAAAACGCGAGCACTCGACTGTATACTGCAACGACAAAATCTCGGAGAACTCGTTAACCACTTGGGCGCCGACACAAAACGGATAATCCCCCAGAGTCTGTGTCGGATTTAGAAACCGAAAAGTGTAGCAAGCAGGCCGAGTGAGCGAGCGACGGTTCAATAGGATCTCTGAAGATGCTCGAGCTCGTAGAGAGAACGACAGAGAAAGAAGGTAAAAAGGAATTCTCAAGAGTCCTCTGACGCTCTTCACGGACACCAAACGCGGGATTTTCTCATCTCAAAGCTCGAGCTTGCGACGCAGCTAGTCAGCCCCCCAGCGGCGACGAATACGTATATAAGTCAATACTCGCGGTGAAACAAAAGCTCACGACTTTATCAGCCGTTGAGGTAACGACTTACCGACGAAGGAACCGACTTACCGACCGAGCGATATGTAGGGAGCTTTTTGCCTTGTTGTCGGGAACTTACGCAAGCTCCTTCCGACTAAGCTCTTTTTACCGTAGCGATTACTTTTAAAGTTTGATCGAAACTTTCAGCACGCGTTTGTTTGTCATGCTCGCTTTCGATACCAATATGGATGTCTTTACCAAACCCTCGCTTTACATTCGTTTCGTTCGATCGGATTTTTTTGTTGCTTTTTTTGTTTTTTTGTATATTCTTCGATATCACTTTAGTTGATGACACTTTCACTTACGCAAATTACCATGTGTATTATTTGTTTTGTTTGATACACTCGATCGCATTGCTTTCATTCTTCATCCAACCACGTGTCGCTGCGGATGAATGCAATCTGCCTGCGAACGGAAAGTAGTGTGTGAACATTGTGAGGGGGCCAAAAATAACCTTGATTTTGGTGTCAAATTGACTCCAGGGAGCCCGGGCAAGGTGCCAAAAAATTGAGGTTAGATTTGCCTGCTATTTTAATTTTTTTTCCCCCTTCTTTTTTTGCTTTATGTGGAAAGCTATTTGGGAAATGTATACTGATATTAGCCTCCATTTGAGGCCAATAAAGCGAAAAAATGACGCTTTTGCACACGCTCAGTTGTAATATTCGCGCACTTGCGGACACTTTCGTTGTGAACATCCACACGTGCATTGTGCATGTGTGTCCTTCGCACACTTCCGCAACATTAACGCTTGTGATTTTGGTGTGTAAAAGCTCTATTCATCAGTCGAGCACTTATAATTATGTATTCATTATTCGCAGTTACAGCGTTGCAGTTGAGACGTCAATGAGTAAAAAAAAAAAGAAAATAGTAACGTGCCAGTATATCGTTTGAGATAGAGATAAAAGAAGTTAATGATAAAGTCTTATGCAAGTTCTAAAAATATATATCACACCTAATAGTAGTGAAAGTATATCGTAGTATATATTTACAATGAAAGAGAGAAAAAAAATTATGCTTGAATGCAGCATGAAGCATGTCGTGTAGAAAATTGCCACTCTTATTGCATAGTGCTTGCTCTCATTCAATTTCATTGAATAAGTAGAGAGAGAGGGTAAAAGTCTCATTGTTCACTTCAAGAAAAACCTCAAACAGAGAGTCGAGCTGCGAGCGAAGAGTCGCGAAAGCTGCTTCGCCTCGAGTCGGACACAATGAGAACTTTTATGTATATGTATATACATCATATAGTCACGTGCATTTCATAGATAATGCAGCTTTAATGCACTAATGCTTGATTGCTATAGCCAAAAAGAGACTTTTTCACTAAAAAAAATACGATGCAGCAATTATGCATAAGAGTATATTTGGTAATCGATACTTAACTCGCTTTCTCCTTGAGTATTTTGTCGTGAGTGGTTTCTGCAATATCAAGTTTCAATATGTCATTAAATGTAATATTTAAAAAAAAATATATCTGATTTTGGGAAACGGTGGTATAGAAGCGATGATTTGACAGAAAAAAAAATTGATAATCTTGCATAGATAAAAGACGAACTTGCTTTACAAGCAATATGCTTATGTATTTACAAATAAGAAAGTGAAAGCTTATGTATTTAAAAATTATTTTATAGAGCCTTCATTCAAGACCATTCAAAAATCAATAGTATCAATTTTGAAGAAAAAAAAAAAGAAAGAAAACTACCGTCCTTCCTATTCGATCTCGCCAGAAAATTGAATATCCGAGTACGGAAATCCAATGTCCCATTCCCTAAACTGTATATCTCAACCCTGCAAAAATTGTTTTTCCAATTCTCTTCCAAAGAATTCTTGAATAGTTTTGATTATAAGCTCATATCGGTGATCCAGTCGGCGCGCCGTCTAGCAAAAAGACATCACGCCGTCCAAATCGATCCTCACACACACACAGACAATTTCTCTTCTCCTTACGAGAAAAGAGTTTAGAGACGTCTGTGTATTTTTTTTATCTTCTTGGTGCATAATGATTGGTGCAAGCATATCCCCATGGAAAAAAATCTTCGTGCTCCAGCTTATTTTTTTTTTCTCCTCTTTTTTCCTTCCACGCGGCTCGCGTCATGCGTCATTCGAGTGCATTAATGAGGTCTCGCCGGGCGCTATACTAACTCATAATAGGCTTGCATGTGTGCTATGTGTTTTAGGTGCACTTTGAATTCGCGGGATAGAATAGTCTCGTGGAATATGTACTTTGGAAATGGAATTTTCGCAATACTAGAAAAATTAGCTCAAACTTGACTTTGATAAATGAATAGAGAAAATAAGTTAAATTGTCTTTAAAAATAATAATAATGTGCGTCTTTTTTTCGCGAGATATATGAGGCAGGAAGGAAGCACTTTGCGAGTATGAAATTTGAGGTCTCGCGAGAAAACTTATGTAAGTCATAGCGACGTTCATAGCATGTGTTGTGTGTATATATATATATATATATATATATGTGAGTGTCTGGCCGTACACGTGTATTTCTACTTTGCGAGCTAGAATACATACATATACATAACAGCCTATGCTATTAAACTCACGGCAATTTTCTCGCATCTGTTAGGTCAATGTGAAGAGTACTTACTATCAATTTTTTTCATGAATTATTCATTACTTTCGAAGTCAACCCGACTATAGAGCGCAATTAGATGCTATTGATTTTATTTGCTCTTAACATTGTGTGTGCACGTGTGTGACGGCGAGCGATAAGAATGCCACTTGACAATTCGTCGAACATTTTTCTTTTTTTTTGCAATCGTTAAACTTTTTCAAGCTTAAACATTTTCAATTTTGAAAAAGTCAGAAATTTAGGTCAAGGTTTATAAATATTACGAGCTTATATATTTTTTTTCTTTTTTTTACCAAACTTAGAATACGTGTGGGTGAAATATGGATAAATCGTGGATTTTTATTTTACATTTTTCTTAAAATCTTTGTATCGCGAAACTATGGAAAAAAGCTTTTTTCAAATAGTGAAACTTTGCAATATTGAAAATTCTACAAACAATCGCTATGACTTTATATCTTTTTTTTTATTTTGCGCTGTAAAAATATTTTTTTTGCATAATACCATGAAAAATATTAAACTGAACGTTTTGCAACCGAAAGAAAAAATCCCAGCTTAGCTTGTTTTTTTTTTACATTCGAATCCTCCATAAAAAAAATAAAAGTAAATTCACGACAGACAACGTTGTTTCGAACGAGACAAAAAAAAGAAGCATTGAAAATAATCTTCCGAAAATTCAACTGTGCCTCGAGAGCCAATTCAAACGCGAGTATATACACGCATAAATTGTTCCGAAAATTCAGTTTCCATTTCACATTCGCGTATAATAGAGCCTTCCACCTCTCCCGCGGCTATGATAATGTAATTTTAGTGTGTATACGTGCGAGCTAGGGCCCCGGCGAGTCATAATTTCCAAGAGAAGAAAGAATGCGCTTTATCGCATGGACGCAGTGTGCAAAAAAAAAATAATTTTATTCAGTGATGCATTCGGGGTAAATCGCTATCATTCTGCTATATATTGTGCGTTGCTGGTGAAACAGACAGTGAGAAGAGAGAGAGACAGGATTGTTGTACTAATCGCTATTTCACTGAAATTCGGGACGTGAGGAAACTATCGGTTTTAGCATATAGAGAGTGAAGTTTTGAGAAATTCTGACTATTCTGATATTTCGGTGGATGTTTTGCATCGTGCCAATGATGCATGCATATATTCAGCTTATGACTGTCCAAAGCTCATGCCTCTGCTTATGTAGCGCTAGATCGCTTTCAAAAAAACAGTTTTTTTTTCTTTTAGCTCATTTAATTTTCTAGTTTTTTTAAAAGTTACATGCGATGCTCGAGCGATAATTTCTCAACGTATCAAAAAAATCAAGTTTTAATTAAATTCACGTTTACAATGTACTAAAGAGTGAATTCTTCCCGAGCTGAATGTTAATTTCAGCATATTTTCGAGATTCTTTTTTTTTCATGCAGGAAAGCAGTTTTAAAGGCAAGCTACTTTCTCGGGGGGCCCAAGTTTGTCATAAAAATCTTCGTTAAAACGTTTTATATGGCCTTCGCTCGAGCAATACATGCACCTGCGAGAGTATAAGAATATTCCCTCGAGTTTTATGAAACTGCATAAGAATCGATGCAATGAAAATTCTCTCTACAGTAAACAACTAAAAGTAGAGGAAAGCAAAATTTCCAATCTATGATCAAAATTACAAGCGAGGCCAAAAAAAAAAGAAGTATTTCGTATATCTTTCGGCATCGATTTGAATGTTTCTTCGATTCAAATGCAATTTCATCGTGCTTCATTTTTTATTTTGCTTTTAAGTGACTCAGTTTTAATCTAAGAAAAATAGTATAAGAAGAAAATTCTTGTAGTGAAAAAAAGCTCGTTTATGAAGCCATTCTCAGGCTAAGGGTTTCGTGACACCTTGGCAACGTATCGGAGCACGCGCGTATGAATCGCACACCATCAGAAGGATATTTTTCCAACGTGTCAGCATAAAATTGAATTTGCAAATAAAGAAAAAAAAATTTTTTTCTTCAATATCTTCGCTTTACATTTGAATAGCTCCAAGTCGTTGCTCAAGGGTCGGCAATCTCTCGCCTCTCTTTTTTTTCTATTCTTGTTCGGTGCACTTGTGCCTCTCTAAGGACTTTATTGAACATACGTGTCTTTTTCTCTAGAGAAAAAGAGGCGAGAGAGATAGAAAGCTTGCCGCTTTGGTAACAGGGTGGGGGAAGAGAGTAAAAGAAGAGCGGCGAACAAGCTTGTAATAAAAAAAAACGAACACGCGGCACTCAGTTTGAATAATATGAAAAAGAATGGCATAATATAAGAATAATGTTCGTGCATGTGAGCATAAATTTTTTTTTTTTTTTGAGCTGCTTGCTAAAAAAAAAGTTTGGTGGTGGGGGGCTGGGGTTAGAAGAGCAAAAGAGAGTCACTGTGGAATATACCTTTTCTCTTCGATTGCCGGCGTAACTGGTCTGAAACCCATAAAAAAAGTCATAATGTAATAAAACAGGAGACGTCCACACGCGATGGTCTTTTTCTAGGTGACAGAAAAAAAAAGTAAGAAAAAAATAGAGAGAAGCGTCTAAGACGCCACGAAGTCACAGCGTGAACAAAAAAAAACTCTCGATGTGTGATATAATCGAGAGCTATCGTTGAGACTCTTTGGATCTCTTTTTTTTCGAGCTTCGCTCTCTCGCTTCAGCCTACTTCCTTTGTTGGCTACCGCTCTCGCTCTCTTTTATCGATCGCGATCGTTGAGAAGGTAATTAAATTACTTTTGTGCTCTGAAACTCGTTTTCTCTTAAATTTCAAAGCTCGATCTCGTTTATTTCCTTTTTAACTCACTATTTTTAATTAAAATTCACTCGGAAATCATCTGCAAAATACACCAAATGCACGTAATAGTTTGGCATTTGTATTGTAAAAACATTAATTAGTAAAAAAAAAATAATCTCCATCAATCTTCCGTGTGAATGTGAATGATCGTGTGAGAGTGTTTCGTGTTCAATGGAAACTATACGATTCTCTGAAGTTTTTGTTTCAATTTTGCGCGTCGTAAATCGGTCGTCATCGCGTTTTTCATTCACTCGCAGGTCCTTTATGCTCGGTGCAACCCTATTTTGTTTCCAGCTTTTACAGCAGCAGTCTGCGCCATGAAGTTGATATTGAAATGACGTCGGATGCGACAAAAGATTAAAACGACTGTAAATCATTGCAATGTTTTATATCCCTCCTCCTCCCTCGTATAAGCCACTCGCGTTTTTTCCCCCTTCTCTTCCTTTTTTTTTTAAAGCCGATATAAAACTTTATACTAGCGCTGTCTAATTTCTCGAGTTGTAAAGAAGCCGTAGAAAAGATGAAAAATACGGCGGTATGTTCGTACACAATGCTTCCGCAATAAACGACACCTTTTATTAGGTACTTCGTTCGTAGGAAAAAGAAGAAAGAAAAAAAAAAGAGTGAAAAGTCGTTGCACGCTAGTAGCAAAAGTTTACACAAGCTTCATATCAAAAGGAGCAATCGTTATTACCCGATAATCGTAGTTTATACACACACACGCGCGCGTGTGGAAACTCAAGAGCCGCTATTATCCATTACACAATGTTTACCGCTAACGTCAGCTGAATTCTGGACACATCCACTTCGGAATGTACACATAGAAACGCGCGTCGGTAAATATTGCAATTTATACCGACAATGCCAGCGGTGCAAACTCTTGCCTTCGCGTTCATCGAGTGACTTTGCGAATAGAATCGCGTTTTCCCTAAATAAACAACCGCGTCTATATATACGCTTACCCGAAATCATTCATTCGACAGAAATAAAATTTGGATTTTCGAAACTTTATAATACATTAATATTAAAGTTGAATAATAATGAGGTTTCTGCTGCTGTGTATACGTATACATAGCTAACGAGTTGTAACCCTATTTCGTTGTATCGAAACTATTTACGGCTTTTCGAGAAATTCAATAACACTGTGCGCAAAAGTTAAGCATACTTTGCGAGTTTATCTAGTACAATAGATACGTTCCGACGGTTGCGCGCGCGCGTAAAGTTCATTAGAAAAGAAACGGTTTTGACCGTATATAGAGCTGCTGCTGCTACTGCAACCTTGACTTTATATATATACAATTCGAATTCAGATGTTATCCGATATTTCCTTGGTCCAGATGGCGCGAATGGATTATATTCGATAATGAATGCGCATTCGACGTTAGTTTTTGAGAGTGAGAGAGAGAGAGAGAGAGAGAGAGAGAGAGAGAGAGAGAGAGAGAGAGAGAGTGAAAAAAATGTATATACACGGCGAGAGTTGAAAATTCACGCGCGAAAACATTATATTGACAACCTGTTAGCCCAAAACTTCCTTCATCCTTGCAGCGTTATTATGAAAACCCTATAGCTGCTAGCCATCGATTTCCTCTCAAATTCAATATCCCTCTCTCGCTCTCCTAGGCTTGATGATATTGACTAACGAAGTACTAATTACGAAAAGAAAAAATTTTTTTTTTGTTGGAAGATTATACTCTTAAGGGCAAAGTATTGAATAGATTTTTATCTATCCGGAGAGAAGCACGGATTTGTGTTTTACTCTATAGGCACTGATGTTAGATTTCGTGTCAAGCGTTTCGTCTTGGATTGCCGACTAGACTCATCAGTGACAGTAATGTCAGCAATCCGTGTGTCAGACGCTTCCTATATGTCTACACTAAGGCAGGAAATTTTTTTTTTGTTTTGAAAAAAAAATCTACTTTGAATCAGTCTCGAATTATACGATGAATATCGCGCCTCGCAGTTTTAATAAGCGCGGCCGCCGGTGGCATTTGTATATGCCTTTTGTGCCTGTACGAGAGAGGATCGGAATCGATTGCTCGTCCACGTAATTGCCGTTGCTGTGCATTGTTTGCGCTTCGCGGCTCGATGATTTTACTTCCCCTCCCATATCGAGTTACGTTCTCTTTCTCTCTCACTCTCGAGTGAACGCATTTTTCTTTTATTTTTTATTGCTCGCCGTAATTCGTCGAATTATTTCGGAAAATTGCACGAGTTTTTCATTTCTCGGCCATACGGATCGAAACGGAAAATAACGCCCGAGTTATGCTTTTGATTTATTAACCAATTGTACGGTTGCAGTGTTTCTTTTTTTTTCTTTTTTGTAAAAGCATCGTGATTTTTATTTTAGAAAAAAAAAGATAATGTTAATATTAAAATGGATTTTCGTAAATACTTTTACAGCTACAGTGACAGCGTCGTTCGGTGTTTATGCGTACACGCCACTTGAATTCCGTTTACACCCGGTGATTACGTTTATAGGAGCAATAGACTTCACGATTGCCGGTTTACAAATGAAGACTCCCGACCGAATGGAGTAATACGCTTTTATAGATACTACATCATGCCAGAAAGTGACGCAAGCTAGGAATCTTCATTACGAATATTGACCAGCAGTCGTACAAAGCCATTTGATCTTTCATTCGAATGCGTCATAATTAAATTGAAAGCTCGAGCTAAATTAAAATAGCTGAAAAAACGAAACTTTAATTACGATTTGAAAATTGTGTCAAAGACTCGTACATGCTTTATACCCACGTACACATACTTGATGTAACTGGTTAGCTCTTTAAACATTTGTTAGCAAAGTTTGTTGCAACCTGGCAAGTTTATAATTGAAAATAACGATTACTGTTTACGAGTTACTATGTCAAAGAGGAGCAACGTTGTCGTCTAATTGAACTTTGCTCTAATAAAGTGTAGTTTCATGCGTAATCCTTGTTTGATATTTCCTGCTATGAGGAATCCATAGAAATTAATATGTCGTGGTTGAACGTTTAATAAAAACTGGAATGATTTTTTTTTTTAAATAAAACTTCTATATCGGTTATATTATACTCGAAAGTGGATAATCAAACGCAACCTAACTTTAATAATACTCTCCCGATACTAACCAGACTTTAATTGAGCTGAAAAGTAGATCATAAAATTTATAGGATATGGAATAATAATCCGAACATTTTTAGTAATTGTTCGTCCACGTGTTACGAAGGTTACAAGAGTTATTTAATCGTTTGCCAATTTTGCTATAAGTTTATTTCACGTGTAATCGTTAAAACGCGAAAAAGTTTTGTAATGACGTGTCACTCGAAGTTCATAAAATTATTATACATTTAACGCGAGTTTATAGTCGAAACTTTTTAGCATGCCAATGCCAAGTTATAAAAAAAAACAATAACAATGTTACTTTTAATTAACTTTAGGATGTAACGATTTAATTATATATTCGGTAAAAAAAAAGTTTATTTATGCATAAAAGTAATGTTTGAATACTTTGAAGTCCACTAGCCAAAAGAGTATATTTGAAAACTCCAGCAAAAGCCAGAAAAAAAAATGAAAAAACCGGAATAGTTGAAAAATAAACATTCATATACTCGTCCCAGTTTCTAATATCTATTCGTTTTAATTTTAAGTTCTTTCGCACACGTCATTTCAAAATCAAACGGCCGCAGTAATAAGCCACCGTCAGATATACGAAACACATTTTGACAATTTCTCGCATTGCGGCGCAAGACTATATTTGCCGATAAATCAGAGCCGAATCAGAAACTTCAGAGACCTATCGATTTTTCGTTGTGCAATGCGTGTGTGTGTGTACGTACGTCCCGCGGGCGTCGAAAATGTCGCAGTACAGCAAACATCCGTTCTCGCGAAATAAACTGCCTTCGGCCGCTATACTGCGAGCAAAAAAAATATGACGTTTTCTTTTTTTCGGTGGGCGTATATATATGCAATGTGTACGTACGTTTTCCGCGCATCGATCATCCATTGCTCGCGCGTAAAGAAAACCACATTAAATTCAATTCCCATGCCGCCATTAAAGTCACGCCCTGCTACTCGCACCTGAATAAGATACATTCTCTGGTCGTAAATTAGCGACTACTCGCCGAAATTCGAACCGAGAGTTGAATAGCAACACCCTTGCTCTGCTGAAAGCTTTGTGTGTATATATATATGCATGTGAAACGTGTTCGCTTCCATATAGTGCTTCTCACTCTCTCTCTCTCACACACTGTTCAAAAGATGGATTAGGTAATACCTGCTACTGCTACTGGCTGCGAATAATTGGGTCAAAGGTAATCTTATTAATTATGGACGAGGTCTTTTGAGGTCGTTCGCTTCTTTTTGTCTGGTGCGCGACGCGGTGCTGCAGCTCGGAATGGAAAGTAGCCTCAAAGAAATTGAGGATGACGCCATACCGTTGAATAATGGAGATCGCACATTCTCTATTCTTTTTTTTTCGTTCTTTTTTCTGCGTACTCGACTTTTTGACAATTCGCGATTATATTTCAGCTAGTCTGTGTGTGTGTGTGTAGATGTACACATATACGCGAGCATATATATTGCATTTCGGCTTAATTAAATGCAAGCTTCGAAACTTAGGACCGTAATAAAACTGAAGCAATCCACGATTTAATATTTTGCCGGGAAATGTGTTTAATGTAAATTTTACATTATCTGTATTTTATATATTATCTTTTTTCGTTTATAGTATACGGTATTGCACTTTCGCGTGTATATGTATAGTGCATTCAATAATTCTGGAATAATAAAGTAATCCGACGACCTCGATACGAGCGAGTTATTTGTTTTATTATGCACGCGCATCACTTTTCAATGATATATTTCAATGAAATATCGGTCATAGAATTTCCTCGTTTTTATTAAAATTCGCGCGCGTCGTCTGATTGTAATATTCGTAGGGATATAACTAATTCGCTTGCTATAAATATTATTAATCGAACAGAATTTTTTCTGAAAAATAAGCTCAGCTTGCAACAAAAATCAATCGTTAATATTACAGAAATAGAAGATAATATCAACAAAAACATAATAAACCTCAATCATCAAAACGTCATATTTTTCGAAAAAGCTCGACGGCTGCGCAATAACCGCGGAGAACAAAAATACACTAGAATCTCATAGTGTATTTTCTCAGCAGCAGCAGCAGCGGCGGTAGCAGCGTATAACCCAAAGCATCAAAGCGCCTTCGCACTTTAGAAAGCTGAACATACACACACGTACATGCATACATACACACACCTTCAATGCAACCTGCACACATTATCACCTGGCTTCTAGGCGTTCTATAGTAAGCACGTTTCTCTCTGTGCGCTTGCAGCTTATAAATTAATCGGTGCTCCAAAATTACCCGCGCGAATAATTCGCCACGACCGCGACTCCCTGAGAGACAGAGAGAAAGATCGATCGTTACCTTTAGACAACGTTACATACGTAAACATTTCGGATCCGACTTGGCTTCAACCTTAAAGGCCGTCGACTGTACGTTACACACACGGTAAACACGCTAACGACCGCTTTACCTTCAATATGATCGATCGTGTACGTTGTATATGTATGTTGCTGTATGGTACGTGTCGTTAATGGTTTTCGGTCTCTTCACTTTTTTCTTTTTTTTTTCTTCTTCTCTCTTTTCTGCGATTAAACATCACATTGCCTTCGACGACACCTTGAGTAAGCTCGTCATTTATTGACGCATACGGCTTATCAACGTCGAGCGGCCACGTTGTGTATATATATAAATGCGCAGCTCGATAAATCCTCGCGCCACGGTTAAAAGCGTCTCATTGTCCAGATGTATTATATCTTTGAAGTTTATTTTCATGTGCGTGAATTTTTGTGGGTGTGATGCTATATCGACGTCACGCTATAAAGTTATGGATGCCGTTAAAGTCAAAGCCATGTTTATTTGGAGAATTCGTCAAAATATTGGCTTGGCATATTTTTCTTCTCCCTCGTGTGTGTGTGTGTGTGAATGCAAAATTCACACTGCAGCGAGAGAGATATCGTGGAAATTATTGAGGGTAAAATTCGCGGCGCGATGTTTAAAGCTGGATGATTTACAGTACGAGTGACGGTGAGAATACATCAAAAAGCAAAAGCTTTTTTTTTTGCTTTGTTTGGGGTTTTGATGATGATAAATCAGTTCCCGTGTTTATTTTTGACGAATTTTCCGGTGATAATAAGAATTATGCAGATATTTTTTTGGTATTTAGTGATTGTACTTTACGATATGAATCAATCAAACTATACAGTTCCTGTTCCATAAAATGACGATTTATATCAGAATGAAAATGCCGTATATCTCGTGAATTCTCGCTAATATTACTTCAGACATCAGAAATAAACTTTTAACTACCCCGACATGCATTTCATATATATATATCCTCGACCGATCGGCGAACTTTGAAAACGAGGGGGGGGGGGGGGGAGAAAGAGGAAAAAAAAGGCGGCCGGCGAAAAGTTTTATCGAATGTAAAGTTGCACGTTAATTCAATTGATCGAGAGAACTTGCAGCGAGAACGAGAGAGAGAACAAGAAAAAACTCTCTAGATGGGGCCATCGCTTTTGCGCGCCACACCCGGCACTCAAAATAAATCCACCTCTCGCGAGCGAGATAATCGATGAGCCACGAATTTACAATGAAGTTTTATTTTTTCCAAACCCCACTCCTCTAACACACACACACACACACATACACACACACTAACACACATATGTACGTGTCCGGCTCGTTACGTAATTATCGATTCCGACACACCTCGCTTGTTCTAACGAAGCGCCTCTTTCCGGAAAGCTGATTAATTGCCGAGTACTTTTAATTTGCGGCTCTCTCTCCGCTCGTTCTATGTCTCTCTTATAACGACGTGTATAAAAAGTAATTTCTCGACAGATGTCGTGCGCTGCAAAAATTTTTTTTAATTATTCTAGTTCCCCTGGTGGAAAAATTTTGTTGAGAATGCGATGAAAATTTGATGCAATGTTCACTAATTTGGAACTTTTATTACATA
>JAWWMK010000068.1:0-38204 GCA_035047105.1 Galeopsomyia nigrocyanea
GGGGGGGGCGTGGTTATTGCTCTTGTGCCGTATAGGCATTTTATTTTGTGTGCGTGTGTATGCAAATGATTCTCATGTACTTGATTTTGATTTTTTGTGGGAAAGGGGGCGAGTGTAAAGGGTGTTTCCTTTTCAATGAGGAAATTGTGATTTCGTACCCTTTTGATATGCTAATGCGGATTAACCAATTTCAATTTTCCCCTTTTCTGTGAGAAAAACAGGGAAGTATGTCACCCACGCGTAGAAGTGGTTTTGCGACGTCGAAAACAAAATCTTTCACGCAAGAACGTGATTTTAATTTATTTTATGTGGAATTAATTTTTTTCATTTTATCAGGGCTCACAATTTAAAATACAGGTATTACATATTAAAAAAATAATTTACATTACTGTAATTTTATCTCCACGGAATTCGTAAATAAAAAATAATCTAAAATTCCAAATAAAACTAAAAGCTCTCTAAACGCCACAAAAAAAAAAGAAGAAAACGACATCGTATCAATTTCAATAATCCGAAAAGAGAAAAAAAAAGCTCGTAAACGTAATTAAGAAACCCATCACGAAAAATTCCAGGAGACTCGCAGTGAGAGAGAGAGAGAGAGAGAGGAAAAAAAAGAGGCAAAAGCCAATTACACGTTCTCAGTAAGCGGAAGCGCATCAGCACCCCGTATCCGGGGCGTTCGAGTGAGGAGGGGAAGGGGACGGAATATATAGTAAAAGTAATTAATCGGCATTACAACCCCTCACCCACATACGCGCGTAAATAGGAAAAAAAAGAAGACGAGTTTATAAGCGGGCCAGAAAAGTTTCGTACCCGCACACGCATACACGTACAAACGAGTGTAACAACCCCGTGACGATTTTTATCGTGCGTGCGTGTATGTGTGTATAGTATGCAATGCCCGCAGGAAGCCGCATGTAAATTCGTTAGGCGTGGGGAAAGAGAGAGGGAGAGGGAGAGTGAGAGAGAGAGAGAGAGAGAGAGAGAGAGAGATGACCGGGGGAGCCGGATATGCTTCTGGAATATATATGTATTGTATGCTCGGACTCACGAGCGCAATTACAAACGAGCGTAATGCGCGAACTTTGTTCGGTTTTAGAGATAAAGTTTCTTTTTTTTTAATTAATTATTAAAGGGATGTATTTTGTAATCGGCGATAAAACGGTATTTAAAAAAAAAAGAATATGTGCCACTTTTGATTACTCAACGAAACAACGGCTGATTACCACAACAAAAAAAAGAATAAAAAGTCCTGTTTCGCGCGGAACCCCACACTGTGGTGCGGGTTTTTACTGATAAGAAAACCAACACGTTTATCTTTGACTTTCGTCACTCGTCGCGTTCGTTTTTTATAACGAGGAGAATTTCAGTATAATCATGTGTTCTATTCATCTATAGCTATTAAAAAAAAAAGAATTCGTTCATTAACGATCGATCGAAAGAAAAAAAAGAAATCGCATTGACACATATAACCTGCGGAAAAGGTCATAACACGCGAGAAGAAAGAGAAAGCGACAAGTTATACAGTGACGATTAATTGCGGATTTTAATCGCGTGGAATATCCATTAGCGGAGAAGGCTGTTATTATATGCGCCACTGTGTCTCTGAAAGTTTCATTCCGGGGGGGAAAAGTTGATGAATAATAGCGCGGCGGCTAGTTGACTATAGGGGTTTGGTAAAACGGGTGGTAGTTGAGAAGGTTTATTTAAAGACCACACGGCGCTCAAAGTGTAGCCAATGATAATGCAAGAATAGCCCAGTTTAAGGCTATCTTATAGTTTTATATTCGAGAGCGCCGCTTGTCGACGTCGATGCGGGTGACTTGTGTGTGTATCACATTATCTGCCGCTATATAGCAAAGCGTCTGTTGAATAACATTCGATGGGAATGTCTTTGAGTGTATGTATATAGTTTTCTATATATATTGTTGCCATTCAGTTTGATGCTATGATTAAACTTTCTAATCGTGAAGAGAAGTTTGACATCTTAAAATTTATTAATTTGTGGTGGAAAAAAAAAGCTAATGAATCTATTCTCGATTTTGGAGCGAGAATAAAAAACAAATTGTCTGTTCATGTTTTCTTTATGCAATTGAAGTACATGAAGAATTGAAGTTAAAAATAGAACAGTGATGGAAAAAAAGTCCCTTATACGGCAAATTATCTATTTCTAATTGAGACTTTCGAGTCAAACTGACAAGTCTTTCAAAAAAAAATACTTAAAGAAAAAAAAAATTACTCATATTCCAATACCGTCAAGTAAAAAAAATAATAAAAGTCATGGTCCTCTCATCGCTCTCTTTCGAAAGAAGAAAAAGAAAAAAAATGGAAGGGGGATTTCATTCACAAGAAGAAGAAGCATCAGAGCTAGTATATATAGTGGCAGCTCGAAGGCATATAATACACAACACACACGCACGCACACACACACACACACGTGCTGGCAATGCTTGCAGGTGAACAGCACACAGCGCTCTCGCTCACCTGTTTACGGTACTCTCTGAGCTCGCGCCACTTGTCCTCGCGGGAACGACTTTTCAAGACAGGGATAGAAAGAGAGAGAGGGGGGGTCCCCGACCAACACGACAATGACACATACACGCGCGCGCACAGAGCACCTTAACCGATGGATAAATAGATAGACATGATAGAGAGAGAGAGAGAGAGCGAAGCTATACGGATTCCTCCTCCTTGTTTTTTTTTTCATTCGAGGGAGCTTCTCAAACAACGAGGTGCGTACGTGCGAGGGGAGTGAATTTGTCGAATATGCGCGTGGGAGTGGGATACTTTTTTTTTTTGTTCGAGATGGTTTGGGCGTTAGAATTTCAATTGTGAAAGCGATTATTGTCGAGAAAGAGAGAGAGAACGAAAAAAATATACGAGTAATGTATCAGCGACGATTGATTACGAAGCCGAGCGATTAACCTTTTCTTTTCGGTGAGAGACACGATCGGTTCTGATTCATTATATTGTCCTGTTACGAGCAGGGTTATAAGAAATTTCGCGTTTATAATATACTTTGCGATGGTTCAATGACCCAATTGAAAAAAAAAAAGAAAGACTGGTGCTACAATAAAAAACAAAAAGGAGTGGTAACATAACTAACCGAATTTTTTCTTTTTGTGTGTACGTGAAATTCCTTTTTTTTCATCATTTATCGTGCGCACATTTGCGCCCGCACAGAGAGTGGAGAGAGAGAGAGAGAGAGAGAGAGAGAGAGAAAGAGAGAGAGAAAGACCGACTTAAAGGAAGAATTTGATAAGAGAAAAACCATATGTGTCTGGTAAATATAAGTGCGTGTGCGTGTCTGTGTGCGAGATAAGATTACACAAAACCGCGTGTCTCTCTCGATTTGAGAAATTAGGTCCTAGTTGTGCCACCTCGTATCCAAAAGTAATATTTTTCTCGCAGTCGACATGTGGATGTATTTTTAAAGCTCTAATAGAAATGTCTCTTCTACGTGTTTTTGGAATGCGTTTGTTTATTTTAAATTAAGTATCCACGCGATCATGAATGATTTTTGAAGAAAAAAAACGAATTTTCACACACGTCAAAAATTATAAACGACCTATTAAAGTCAACTTCAGCTCCAAAAACACACTCATCACTGCGTGTTTATTTTTAGCATAGGTAAAATTCCGTCACTCATTGGTGTGCGCATAAAGGTAAAAAAAAAAGTAAGAGATACCACCCTCGCGCACATCTCAGCGAAAAAAAAAGGCGCATGATTGACAAGTATGTACATATATATAAGCGAATCTCTTAGCACACACACACACACACACTCATCGCGGTGTGTTGCGCGGGCGAACAAAAGCGCACGACAATGGCTTGGTCGGCAATCATCAGCGCGCGACGTGATTATCCAGTCACCCCGAGCAGCGAGCGAGCGAGCTTGCCTCTCTAGGCAGCAGCAGCAGCAACAGCGAGAGCCCGAGGCTTGTCGACGCCAATGCGAGTTGCTCACACACATGCACATATACGCGCACACACACACTCACACAACCAAGAACGAGCGAGGCGACACGTCCGTCCGCCACACAGCGAAGGACGGCGCGACGGCGCGCAGCGTTCCCGAGGATTTACGCAACCCTCTCGCTTCGCTCTCGCACACACACACACACACACACGTATGTGTGGTATATATATGTAGAGTCGGATATTATTCGCCTCGCGCGGCCTTTTTTTTCCTCGCTACGACGAGGCTGACTCGGCGCGATGACTTTGCGCCGAGGCATTTTTTTTTTTTCACGAGCGTGTGTATTGAGCAGCGCGACTCTGCGTTTGCATGTGTATGTGTCTGAACTGCGTGTTGCTTTACCCTCGTTTTTTTTTTTTTTTTTTTTTTACACAGACGGACTCTGCGCTTTTGACGTTTTTGGACTCGTCAGTTGTCAATGGCTCTTTCGGGAGGTGGTTTGATGTCTGTGTAATTACGAATGATTGATTGATTTATTGAAAAATTACGTTGGGGAAAAAAAACATGTGCAAGCTTTTTTCCTTAAAATTAATTTTTTTTAATAGAAAGATTTTCTGTAGCGCAAGCTTGCACGTGGCGGAATTAAAAATGAAAAATCAAAATCTTTCAATGTAATGTATATTTATAAAAATATAAATTTGCCACGCGGCAATTACTAGTTTTCTATCTCTCTATAGCATGCAGGAAGCTCCCTTTTGTTCGTCCGCGCTCTCTCGCGAGGAGGAGGAGGAGGAGGGAAATATCGATCTCTTTCTCGCGGGGTGGCCAACGACCCTAGAGAAGCAGCAGCGCGCCCAGACTATTTCTATCGCGACGAGAAGCCTACGTGTGTGTGTGCTAGCATACGTGTGTGCAGGCAAGCTAGGAGAGAGAGAGAGAGAGAGAGAGAGAAAATGGCTTGTTTCACGAGGCGAGCAGCAAGCGATAGATTATTATACGGGAGGAGGATGCCGCCTTATCGTCGGCTTATCGCCATACTTTGGCTTTGACTCTGTGCTTTTTGAAAAAAATCGTCGAATGAAACGACAAAAAAAATACAGTTTGTTCAATATCCCAAATCGAAAATAAAAATAAACCACGTGCCCGTGAAAGAAAGAAAAGAAAGAAAAGAAAAAAAAAGAACGCGGACATCGGAAAATTTTCCAGCCGTTAGATCCTCGACGATATCTTTAAAGAGAGCGTGAATTTCTCGGCTGCTGCACGCACGCAAACTGTATATATAGACATACAGATAGGGAGGGCAGAGCTCGAAAGTCAGCTTTTCTAGGAGAGAGAGAGACGAGTTTTCCGTGTTTGCGCGCTTCGAAGAGGATGCTAATGCGCGCGCGAGCGAACAAGGAGGGGCGGTCACGCGGACGCAACTGCGCCAAGAGAGGAGGAGAGGTGTGTATACCACGACTATACGTACATATATATGTATGATACGTTATTACTTTATAGCAGATGTTGGCGAGATTTGGCCACTATACCGCCATAGCGAATGGCTGGCGCTCTTTAGTGTTAGGTTAGTCGGTTTGTAAACAAACGTCCAATGGCTGAGTTTTCATTTACGTGTCGTTCGCGGAATGATTGATTATGTACTTCTCGCCCGCTCTTTTTTTTCATTGGGGGATTTCAACTGAAGGCTGTTCGAATTTCTTTTTTTTCTATATCGAATCGTCACGTTTGTAACGAGCACACGTGCTTGTTATTCCAACACGTGCACGAGAAGCTATGTCTATATATAAACCAAGTCCGCACAAAAAAGACCACAATTTTATAACCAACCACTACCCAATCCGTGGAAGTCGATAACGAAAAAAAAAGTGTATCCTACACAGCCACAGCGGCGAAAAAAAAACGCCAGGCGCAATCGCCTCGTCATCTCGAGCGGGGGTTTCCGCGAAAACTTTCCAATCGGTGTGTGCCTTCTCCCCCCTCCCTCCTTCCACACAACCCTGATATTCCCACCTCCCCACCCCATTTTTCGCTCGATATCAAAACAGAAACGTAGGACAAAAATATACACTGGTCTACCTTGGCATGTTCCTGGCTGTGCTGCTGCTGCTGCAACGACGACGACGACGAGTTAGGACGCCATGTCAGCACAGCAAGCCCCTCTTCTCCTCCTCTTCCTCCTCCCTCGTGTGTATGTGGTGTATGCAGTACACTGCGCGGAGGGCGAGAGCGTATATGTATGTGGCGGCGGATTTTTAAAGCCTCGTTCACAAACTCGCGAAGAAAGCTCGTATGGCGGCGGGCGCGGTTAAGAAACAACGTCGACGTCGACTCGGGCGCGCACTGCGTCTAATGTGTATTTGTAATAAACTATACTATCTCTCGCGACGACGTGTTGGCCGCGACTGACTTTCTGCGCGCGCGAGACGCCGCCGCTGCTGCTGCTTGCACACACACACACACACACACACCGTAGCAAATACTCGAGTGGAGCGCCGCCGCACGAGTAAGCTTAGAATGTTTATCTCGCGCGCGAAGAGAGAGAGAGAGAGAATGTCAGCACGTTGTCGTCTTGAGTTTTCGTGTGCAACAGGTGGATTTAACGACCAGCAGCAGCGGCAGTAGCCCCGAAAATCATTGTTGAAAACTACGTCTGGTGGCACACCGCACCACGAATAACTTTTGCTGCCGCTGCTGCTTTGCTTGCCCTCCCTCCTCACCCCTTTCACGCCCGCGTACATGTATTCGCGTTCCCTCACTATCCCCACTCGAAACCCACACAGTATACTAACCCCCCACCCTCTCCTCTGTCTCTCTCTCTCTCTCTTCGCCACCGCGACTGACTGCGCACGAGAGAAACGACGTTGCGAAACGTCGCCGCCGCCGCCGCACGGACGAATATTGCCACCGACGCCAAAGGCAGAGAGTATTGCTTCAGTGCAAGTGTTGCATTTTTTTTTCGTTGAGTTTTTTTTTTTTTTTTTTTTTTTGTACGCTCGCGGGTACGGGTGAGAGGGAGAGGCTATACTGCTGCTGGGATATTTATTTTTCCTTTCGAGGGGGACGGTTTCTAATAGCTTCGCTTTACGGAGAACGATTTTACGAATGGAAAAGCATCGCGTGATGTGCTTGATTTTGGCGAAACGTTACTTTTCAGTAGTATATCTAATGATTTGGATGGACATATAATGATGTTGAAGTTTTTTTTTTCTTTTGCTGAAAATGAGCTACCACGACGAAATTAAAATCCTTATACGACAGAAATCAGTATATTCAGATGTGTATTTATAGCGCTAATTTATGCGGTTTTAGACGCGGAGTATAAATTCTAAAAATTTGTTTTTCTTTTCATTCCTCGCGCGTGCTTTTTCGTTTTGTTCCTCGCGAAAGAGGGGGGTGGGGGGATTCACAATAATTTTTTAAAGGATAAGCCACGTGAATTCGAGTAAAATGTTTATCGCTCTGGCTCTCTCCGTCTCTCTCTCTCTCTCTCTCTCTCTCTCTCTCTCTCTCTCTCGCAGTGGGTAGAAAACCGGTTGGAGTAATGGGATGGTCTCCCGGCATCCCCTTTGAGAAGGAGGGTTTTTAACTCAAGGTCAAGCCTTTCTTAAACCTGTTTTGTTTTAATAAACTTGAAAAAATAATGGATATACTCCTCGTTCCTTTTTTTTTCCTACCTTTTTCCTCACTTTGTCACTTGGTTTCTCGTTTCTCCGTCTCTCTCTCTCTCTCTCTCTCTCTCTCTCTCTCTCTCTTTCTCTCTCTCTCTTTCGTCTCGTTTTAACAAATTGACTTCTTCGAGATATATATATCCTTTTACGCATTTTTCATGCTGTGTATTATACTTTGCGTTCGCGCGCAACGAAATCAGTAATTTAAATGAGATCATTGTTAGGATACGAATATGAATCAGAATAAAGAAAAATGAACGGCAGAAACCAATCATCTCCGAAACTCACCCCGCACGAAAGAGAGAAAAAGAAGGAGAAGAAGAAATTCCACGAAAAAAAAGAGAAGCTGTGGCTATTCAATTTTATTTTTCCATTCGCCTTCTCTCTCTCCCGTTCTCGGCCGCTCTCTCGACGTGACATTGCGGAGGGAGAGAAGAGGCAAAGAGGCAAACTAACTCCCCCGGCAAGAAAGAGAGAGAGATCGGAACTCGCCTTGGCCGTCGCTGCCAGAGAAAGATACACACGCTCACGGCGCGCTTGGTTTTTATCGCCTTTTTTTTCTCCGCGCCCTCCTCTCTCCCCAGACACGCCGAGAGAGAGAGAGAGAGTCTCAGCCCCTCGCCCTGTGTGCCAGCACTTTACTGCCCAGACAATATTCTCTTTTCTCTCTCTCTCTCACTCTCCGTTTTACATTGGCTTGCGCGCAGGGAGAGAATTTTTTTCGATTTCTTTCTTTCTTCTTTTTTTTTATGGTTTGCGATTTTATTGCTCTGAATTTCGCTGACGCAATCTGAGAGAGAAAGGCTATACCCCCGATAACCCGACAATAAAAATGAAAGGTATATTTTGGATATTCCAAGTTGACGATAAATTCTGAAAATTTTCGAGCACCGTTTTTTTTCTTGCTGTGTGTGTGTGTGTCGTAAAAGTAAAAGGTGATACTTTCGAGAGTTCAAATCTCGGTTCAAATCGTATTCTTTTTCGACTGGTATTGGTTATATATATTTCCAATCTGTGCAATCGAGTGTGGAATTGTCATTGAAGTCTTGTTAATTTTTTATAAAGCGTTGCGTAATCGTCATTCGAAAGCTTTCGGAACGATATACAATCGTTGAAAAAAAAATTATTACGAATTGTTAGATTCGAGGGGTGAATTCGAAACCAATACTCCTCGAAGCTCACACGAGAATTAATCAAATGATCCGTTATGAAAGTTAAGAGATAGGCTCCTCGGAAAGGAAAGTCAACGGTCGCGTTCCCTCGCTGTATGAGAAAAAGACGAAGAAGCGCATCAAGCTTTAACAATCTAATCACACAACGTTATGAACCCCGAAAACAGAAAAAATATATCTCCCAGCTCGGTCGTTGGCTCTTTATCTCCTTTGGAAGTCTTTGTGGGAGCAATATGTAGCAGCGCATCGGGGCAAACTCACCCCTCCACTCTCTCTCTCTCTCTCTCTCTCTTTCTCTCTCTCTCTCTCTCTCTCTCTCTCTCTCTCTCTCTCTCTCTCTCTCTCTCTCTTGGTTTCTCGAAGGAGAGAGAGAGAAAAAAACGGCCGAAGGAAGAAGAAGAAGAAGAAGCGGTGGCCACTTTCTCACGCTCGTTTTGCCTCCCTCGCTCTCCCTACCAACCTACACCTGCAACCATCCAACCCCTTGCTACTACTACTACTACTACCCTCTTTTTTTCCTTCTCCTTCGCGTCGCCGAAACGTCTTGCCTTCGTTGTTCTCCTTCTCTTTGTCTCGTACACACCCTCGTATACCAACTTTCCACCCTATAAGAGAGTGGAGCGGGGCCTTCTTACATATATATTTTTCTTTTTTCGTCGGCAAGTGTATTCGTCTTATTGAGCAGATGGCCGACATGTGAGACTTTGGCCAAGGAGTCTTGTCGATGGGGGATGGGGTTCTCTCTCGTTTTTTTTGAGAGGGAGGGGGAAGGGGTTTGGGATATGGGAATTTATTGTGCGGTTACCAAAAGTCTTATTGAGCTGGTTTTATTTCGTTGACGATGAGAATGTTTGTTTTATGTGTCAGCGATATATATAGGGTGGAGAATAAAACTCCATATTCGACGTTTCGCGACGTTTACTCGGAGTGAAATTCGTAATCGCGTGATGGGTAGTGCGAAATACACAAGAAAGTATTAAAAAATCAACGAGATTCATAAAATCATCGCGAATTTTCTCAGAAACACAAAGAAGAGTTTGAAAAGCCATACATATCTCTCTTTTTTTCGCAGCGCTAGTATGCCGAAAGTGCAGGTCATTAGTTCCTTTTGCAGAGACTCGACTTTGTCATTAGCCCTCTCATCCAGCAACTTCAACATCTAAGAAGGCCTTTCCTCGCAAAAAAAAAAGAAAAAAAATCGCAAGACCTGCACACTCTCGCGCTCGCTAGCTTACCCCGCAACACAGAGAAGCTCCTAAGAGGAAAAAAAAAGTCTCTACCTCGTGGCAGACTTTACCCAAGGCTGCTGCTTCTTCTTCTTCTTGGGGATATTCACGCACGCGACAAATTGCATCTCTCTCTCTCTCTCTCTATCTCTTGAGGGAGAAGAATCACGAAGAAGAAGAAGAAGAAGCAAAAGCCGCCGAGTTTTCTTAATAGCCAGAGAACGCAACACCCTTTCGTTCCTCCTCTCTCTCTCTCTCTCTCTCTCTCTCTTCTCATCCTTTATGGCTCTCGTTCCTACCCCGTGGCCTTCTCTCGCTCTCCCGCCGCCGTCTTCTTCTTCTTCGTTTTGCTTTTCGTTTTTTTTTTCTTTTTCGCCTCGGCACTCCTTCCCTTTCTCGGCGCGTCCCTCATTGCTGCTGCTGCTGCAACCAGGCTCTTCTTGTGCACTCGGGCTTCTTCTTCTTCTTCTTCTTCGTTGCCATTAAAAATTTCAGACTTTCGCGTGCATATGTGCGCACACTCTCCGTGCTATACGTGCATTGCGAGCTTATTTTTCTGGAGAGATTCGCGTAATTAGCAGGCTTATATACATTTGTTTTTTCTCCGCGCTCCCGAGGATTTTTGATAATTTTCGACTTGCAGAAACGGGATTTATTTTTTTAAGGTTTAACCGTTTTTACGCTAATAACGTGGGAATACTTATTGTTTCTTTTTCGTGGAATTTTGATGGGGTGAATTGATTTGATAAAAATCTACGTTGGCTTTTCTCAGTTGAAGTCACTATTTGTTTATGGAAAGAATCGTTGGATTTTTAAGCGACTATATTCGTATTGTTCATTAAAAATGTAGCATTTTTAATTGTTTTCTTTGATATTGTTATCGAAAAAAAAATCTTTAGAAAGGTGTTCCTGACCGATGGATTTGCTTGAAAATTATTTTCCCACCTACCTTGAAGCATTTTCAAACATATGAACAAAGATTCATTAAAATTCATCGAGTAAAAAAGTCATACCGATTGACAATAAACACACACACACACACACACACATCCCCTGCCCGGACAGACGCTATAAAAATATGACTTTGTCATCTCCCCACGATTTCTAATGAAAAATATTGAAAACCCTTTTCAATGATTACACGCAGGTGGTTTATATCTTTCGAAAAAGCAAAGATTAAAGCACAAAATATCAAAAACAAAAGAAACTGTAGCGAAAAATAAAAAGTTTTCAATAAAAAGCAAAAACAAAGCCTTCTCTCCAAAATAAAACGAAAGTAGCTTGAAAAAGAAAATTTTTTTCACGTGTACATAGCAGTCCCTTAAACTCCTTCGAAACAGAAAGAAAAAAAAAATTCCAACGAAACGTTAAGAAAAGAAAGCATGGCCGAAAACTCGCATAGAACACTTGGTCTGAAGAGAGCGACACATATGAAAGAAGCGCGCGTGCGTATATATACCAACCCCGTACAGTCGACACAATAGGTCTGCAGCTCTCGAAAATAGGAGAAAGAGCTGTGAAACAGTGCCCATTACTCTTAACCTCCCCCTCGGCGACGCTGCTTCATCCTCCGCACACACACACACACACACACACACACACACACACACACACACACACACACACACACGTGCGAGCGAGCGAGCGACTCTTATGTCTTATATACTTTTTTTTCCCCGACGCGACGTCTGCTGCAAGCGCCGCCGCGTTGCAAGGAACGAGTACTCGACAGCACCAAGTGCAGTCGACTTCCTACGACTTTTTCACGGTTTCGCCCGCGACTACAAGGAGTGGCTCTCTCTCTCTCCCTCTCTTCGCGTGCCGAGAGTGCGGCTCGTCGATTTCACGCGACGCCTTTGCACGGCACAGAGAGAATGCACTTGCAAAACCTTACCCTTTGTGAGCGCGATGTTTTACACGCGAGACTTTTCTTTTTTATACTCTTTACTCGGGGATTTCGGCGTTGTTTAGGAAAAATATGGAGCTTTTTTAATATATATATCTGACATTTATAATTGAGTAGTCAGAAGAGATATTAGACAATCTTTATGAAGAAAAGTATTTTTTAATTTTCGCTCTAGATAGCACGAAATATTTTAGTTTATTATATAAGTTCATTCGAAAATTTTGTGAGGGTAGCTCTACATTGAATGCATAAATTTTAGCCATTACAAAAACTAATTCAGAAATTCAAATGATGCATGAGATAACAAAAAGTTGATAACGAGTGAAAACTAAAATTCACACTATTTATTATGCACCAGTCATTAATGTACTAGATTAAACGTAAAAAATCATTCGACAGCCATCTGGTGTTCGCGGCGTTAGTCTTGAGGCCGCTTCAATGTATGTGCGTTTGCAAAGATAATGATTCTAAACTGAATTTTTTATTCTATTCTCAAACTTGGATCAATTTCGTATGTTGTGAATTTATATCAAATCGAATTTTGTCGCATTCTAAAACAGATTATTAACGATTACAACATTACAAACCTTTATTCTAATATTACTTTTCTAATAAGGTAGGTGTACCCAATATAACCAATATGGGACTATCGTCGGTTTTGATATGTTCGCGATGCTTTGGCAGTGCTAAACTGTGACATTATGTTTGTACTATCAAATAATGAAAGTTCCATAGATTTGAAGTACCCCCAAACGCTAAATCCGTTTTCCAGCAGGCATTTCGTGTTTTATACAAGCAAGTCGTCGACCTCATTCAATTTCATCAATATTTATTGATTAAAGTAGTCTAATATATTTTAGCATAAACCTGGGATATACCATTCGATTCGTCTTCTTTTACCCTTTCAAAATCACTCATCAGAAATTTTCTAGCATGTAAAAAAGCCAAATGCCGCTCCATATACTTTTGTCTCTTGGTTGCTGACGGTTGTACCCAATATGGGACTATACCTAAAATTATTAATGGATTAGGAAAAACCAACACATTGATATTTTTCCATGTTCCAGTTTTGAATTTCTGTGAGTATCTTAAGACAAAACTTGAGTTAGTCAAAATAAATTTACTTATTCCACTTATCAATGGTAGAATTTTGATTTTCGTTATATTTTTTTAAAATTAATGTTTATATGTAACTGTAACATTGTCACAGTGTACTAATTAGCTTATAATACTTGAAAAATGATAAATCTTGATTTTTTAACTTACTTATACATATCTCGTATTATTCATATACGTAAAAATTGCTTTTTCTCTAATAGTCCCATATTGGGTACACTGTCTTTTCATGACAAAAAAAGTAGTTGCATTCAAAGTGCAATAAATCGGGCTAGCTTTCATCTACAAAATTGGGCGAGACTGTTCGTTTTAAAGGGTAAACACTCAGCTTCAAAACGCGTCCACCCCCGTCGAAAAATTCTTTAATGGTAAAAAGATATGGCTGTTTGTCAAAAATAGTCCCATATTGGGTAAACCTACCTTAATACGAAATCTCGCATCAATAAAAAAAAACAATTTTAAAAATCAAACGCAAGAGAAATCTCGATAAAACGAAATCGAATCTCGAAGGAACGAAAATCCGTACTTCTCGCGAAGAAAGGCAGAGGAAAGCACGGCGTACACCACCCCATCGCGAAGGCTTTGTGATCCAAAAATAAGACACCCTCCTCCGAGCCAAAATCCACATGGCTCCCGCTAAAAACAACCTACTCCCTCCTTCTAGCTTTTCCCCCGCGGTAGAGAGAAAGAGAGCGAACGAGCGCGCCTCTTTTCTATATAACACTCGCGATGCGAAAGCCCGCGTCAGAGAATTTATAGGTGCAACGAGAGAGACGATCGAGGCAGGGAAAATGGAACGAGAGAGAAATATACTATACGCGCTCTGTGTTTGTTAGTACGTACTTTCGAGTTTGTTGGTTTTACCTATTAGACTGGTGAAATTTTTGTTTAAAGAAATGTCACACACGGCACCCTTCGCACATTTACAACAAAACAGTATCGATAGATCTTTCGTATATATATACACGCATGCAATGGCGCGGAAGTATCAAATTAAAATTTTCAAGCCGAGTAGCCGTCGATAAATCCAGCTCTCTTTTAACGGGGGATTATGAGTAGAGCGAGCGTGAGTTTAAGAGGTATAGGCCAGAGGCGATATTATAAAACGAGCTGTAAGTCGATGTGGCTCTTGGCGATAAATCGCGACTCTCTCTCTCTCTCTCTCTCTCTCTCTCTCTCTCTCTCTCTCTCTCTCTCTCTCTCTCTCTCTTTTGCTCGGCTGCTGCACCTTGACACATTTCGAGAAGCTCGACGGCGTGCATATAGACTATCTCTCGCTTAAAACCCTCTTTTCTACTAAAGCTACTCGTTTTACACGACGTATGTATGCGTGTGACTTTTCAATGCTGCTATACGTAGTTTTTCACGCGCGACTACGTTGTAATACCATATCTCGTGGGATTTGAGAGTTTATATGGGATTTTATATCGTGGAGAAATATGCGTTTTGCTTTGAGCTTTGAACGAAATTATTTTATTGGTTGGATTTGTAATGAGGCACGATGATAATTTGGATTGCAGTTGATTAATATATGTAATTTAGATGAAAAGGGTGAAGAATTTTAAGTATGCTATGAAATATTTTCTCAAATAATGTATAGTAAATGAACCCTTCGAATGTTTTATGAAAATGCGGATCTATTAATTTCGTTTAATATCGTGTAATAAAGCATATGCAGCATTCATGCGGCTTCGCCGGGCTTCGCTTAACGCAGAACATGTGAACTATCAATAATATATTTCACGTAAACAAAGTATTTACATGTAATAAATTATCTGCAATGAAACCTCATTTCAAGATAAACAATATAGTAATAGATCATCTATTGTACGTGCAACAAACTACTCCTTGACCAAGTATTTTGAGAAAGTACTACATTTCCAGTAATTTTTACTCTGAATGGTTTATTGATTTTTTTGAAATTTATTTTACGATCAGAAAATAAGAGAAAAATTAAAATATTCTTCTGAACGTAACAATTAAAATGAGTAATTGAAGTGAAAATATACTTTTTTTATAATAGGTGTACTTGCAAATTCGGGCTATTTTTATTTACGCTTCCACACCAATTCGTAACAGAGTTTCCATCACTTCCAAAGCAACAACAACAAAAAAAACAATCATCGCGATCTCCGCAACCAACATATAATAATAACTGTCGTAACAATAACGAGGGTGAATCATACACCTCGGCAACGTAAGATACGTTATAACGAGAGATTAAACTCGGAGAGCAAAAAAGCCACGGTTTATTACACACGCCCTAATCGCGACATCGTTGCGCAACCCGAGGACGCGCGATTGCTCGCGTTTTCTTGCGGTTATACAGTAACTGTTTAGCGGCACTTTTGCCTCGCTCGCCGTGTATATATATACACACACCGCGTGTGCGCGGCAATTAATTTTCGCGAGAGGCGAGAGATCTTAAAAACACACGTGGATATCTGTCCGTTCCGAGAACGCGCGAGATGAGTGATTAGGGTGATTCCGCGAAAAAAAAGTGTGAGAGAGAGAGACCTGCTAATGGCTTCTGACCTTTGCTTCGTCACAGGTATTTTTTCTTTCTGCTCTCCTTACGTCATTTATTTTTCACTTTGAAAAATGTGCAATTTGCCTGTTTCATACTACTTATTACAATTGTTATCGATGACTAAAGTATACAGATAAGCAAGTAATCTTGAAAGGCTAAAGAAAACAATATCATTCTATTAAACTATCAAGCCATAAAATCTCTCGCAATCACACCTAATAAATCCTGTTCTCCCCCCAAAGCAAAGTAAAGAAAAAAAAAACATCCTTTCAGCAAACGCCCTTCAACTGTCCACTATCAAAAGCCACACAGCAGCAGTTGTAGGCTTATCTCCCCGCATCCGTAATAACGCAGCCAATAAGCGATAACGAAGAAGGGGAAGAAGAGCTGCGCGCACAGTTGCTGCGGGTTCCGATAAAAAAAAGGAAAGGAAGGGAGGCTAAAAAGGAAGCCTTCGAGTAAAGAAGAAGAAGAAGGGGAAGGGAGAGAAGGGATGGCTAAAAGAAGGATCCCACGAGTTATGTGTACAGTAAGAGGAGGCGGCCAAACGATAAAAAAAGAGAGAACTCGGGGGAGCAAGCGAACGAACGATGATTCGACTCTTCTCTCTCTCTCTCTCTCTGTCCTTGATGGCTTTCAGCTCGGCTGAGCGCTCGTTTGATCGACGTCAGACTACCGGCTCGCGGTTAATCTGCGCCAGACTCTTTTTCTTTTTCCTTTTTTTTTTAATTTTTGTTTCTTAACTTCGCCTCCGCGCGAGCTTGTGATTGATTCGTCGAGATTGCCGCTGATTACAATAGATGTACGTTGGCGTTCGGCGAAGGCTTCTTTTTTGTTTTTAGTTATAGGTGTCCTTTTGAAATAGCTTTTTCGAAGAGCTGACAGCACGTCCAATGATTGTGTTTTTTGTTGAACTTCGAAGATCGAAGTCAATACTATTCGAGAACATCCGTTGATATGAAAAGCAAGAAGAACAACATTTTCTAATCCTCGAAAACGAGCAGTTCTCACTTACGAAACTCACCCTCGCTTTCGAAGAAAACTCACCCACCCTATCCATATATGTATATATATACACCACGTAAACCTTCCAAATATAAAAAGAAACAAGCGGGCCCATTGAGAGAAAAAGAAAATCACCCCTGCAACCAGCAGCAGCAGCACTCTCGTTTGAAAGCGGCAGCAGTGTAATAAAAAGCGTCGAGAGAAAAAAAAATTTCTTTTTTGTTGTTGTTGCTGTCCCACTTCCTTGATAAATGGCGGATCCGGCTTTTGAAAAAGGCAGAGAGAGAGAGAGAGAAAGATTCATCATCGGCTTTGGCCATTCGTATGCCAAGCGCAACGCAACCCCTACTCTCTTTGTATATACATATATTTTTAGTCAAAAAGGGTACATAACACACGTTGATACACAGGGTGATTGCGTATGTGCGGGAGAGTCCAGAGAATTATTCATATACGCGCAAGCAAAAGTTTATCCTTCACAGTGCCTTCTTCTCTCTTTCTCTCTCTCTCTCTCTCTCTCTCTCTCTCGTTTGGCCTCTTTGCATGGGGGACATGCGAAAGCCAAGTTATGAAGCGGCTTCCTTTGGCTTTTAAAGCCCTCCGAGAGAGAGAGAGAGCATTTTTATTTCGCGCTGCGGCATTCCGGATGAGGACGCGAATGAATTCAGACTTGTTTTTCTCGTTTTCAGAGCCTGACTTTTGCGCGCGCGAGCGGGGTTAAGATGTCGGTTCTTCGCTCTCTTTCTCTTATGCTCGGGGTGATGGCTCTCTTGTTTCTTCGTCGTCTCTGTTTCTCTGAATTAGTCATGCGCGAGTGATCGAAATTTTGATATCGTGGGGTTTGCTTTACATATTAATTTGATCTTTGTACCGCTGGATGTTTGTGTCATCTCCTTTTTTTTTCAGATTGGGTATATACGCGAGATCGCGAATTTCAAATGTTCGCTTTACCTTGTTTGGATATCTGCGACAATTGGTAGCGTACTTATTTTGTATTGTTTGAAAATTGAGTAAAATTAATAGTGGAAAGTGGATGGATATTACTGATGTAAAAGATTGATATACATACTCTCCAAAACAAGTTAATATTCTATTTAGAGATTTACTATGTCACGTGCTTTGCATAATTCATTCTATTCTGCTTTATTTGCCACGTGTTTTGAGCTTCACATCCCTGGTAGAAAGCTTGGCGGTGAACTCACGGTTAATTCACCGATTTGACGATTTCGGTGAAAAATCCGCCGAATTATTCACGAAATTTCTCCTTAAAAACCACATGCTTTTTGAATGGGAAAAATCGTGAAAAAATTCGTCAATGGTAATTAATTTCTAGCGTCGATATGTATTAACGTTATTACTTTATAATTGTTACTTATGTTCATAAATAATGTTTTTAACAACTTACAATAAAATATCCTAAAAAATATGACTTTTGCGCATAAGAACACATACAATGATAAAGGGATTTCAGAAGGAATTCGTCAATGTTCTATAGGCCAGATGCCGACTGGGAGCTAATGCAAAGTGTATATATAGTAGTATGTAGTATTTATATTAGCAAACTAATAGGCGACCTATTATAATAAGTCGCCTATTAGTTTGCTAATATAAATACTATGGATTAATACAACAGATCAGTAATTCTTATAAATTCAAAATAGAAAACGATGTTAAAATAACGTATGAAACGAATATAACGAAAAAAATTAATAATTTCAATTAACGTGGTCATCAATATGTACAGTTTAGGAATTATGATATACCACTAAACTTATGGTTGTTTAAAAAAATATATTGTCATTCGTCTATTTATTTTATGTATCGTTGCTGATTTTATGAGCGTATACATTAGTTGATATCTCTAAATAATTCACTGGACTGATTCGAGCTCTTCTTCCATAAATAATTAGCCTTATGGGTAAAAACATCAATTTTCTAATTTTCCGTTTTATACGACATATATGCGTTATTTTGAATTTTGAATTTGTTTATATAGACTCTTAAAAGAAGCCGATTTGATAAACTAACCTACATTGTATTTGCTCCCTATGACTATTGGCGGCTACTGCTAATGTGCTAGTATTGGTATATGCGCGCATGCGCGAAAGAAGCTTGGTGATCAAGTTGACGAATTTCTTACGGAATATTCCCGACTCTCCATACATTCTAATGCATTTGAATTCGTTAATTATTCGCGGTTTTTTTGATTACTCCGGGGTATGCTCGTATCTTATGCACGAGCGGGAATTTTGAATTGGGTTCATCCATTAGAAAATCTTTAAACTTGCACAGACGCCTAATATTTTTGCATTCACGCCTATATTTCCGAAATAAAAGTGCATCATGCTCGAACTTGAAAAAAAAAAGGTCTGCAAGTCTAACAGGATCATCGTTAGAGAGCTTGCGTGCGAAACAGTCGAAGAGGCATTTGAGGAAGCTACCGACGAGGCACATAAACTTGTGGCGTCACGCAAAGCTCGCGTTACGCTGCAACTATACGTATATATACGGAGTCGGGCGTTGTTTGCCCTTTTAACGCGGAGGCCAAAAAGGGGTAATTCGATGTGTCGAACTGCACTGCAGCGTCCGTCTCGCTTCTCTTTTGCACACCTAGTTACACGCCGATGCAGCCGCCACCGCCTCGTACCGGCTACCTGTCTGCGGCTTGACACTTCCACGGCTTCTCCTCTGTATATATCTACGTAGCGCAGAAGCGCGATAAACTCGTTTTCGCTTGTTCAAGGCAGATTTTTCTCGTTTTTACCGCGTTAGCTTTTGGTCATGCTGCGAGAGAATTTGCATGATTCGAAAATTTTTGTGTATGGTTTATTTATTTTTTTTTGTTCTTTGATTTATGATTATGAGGGTGTCATGGGGGAGCTTAGGGAAGGGAAACCTTAGTAAATTGAATTTCATTTGTTTGGTCGATAAGGATTAGCTATTGAAATGACGGAGAACGTCAGTCGAGATCGAGTGACGTTTTGTGGCTTTGGATTTATCAACGATTAATGAAATGTATTTAGTTTATTCCTCGGTTTATTCGTTGATTCTTATGCTTGTTAGTCAAGATTTAACGACTGAATTCATTTGAAATCTAAAATTCACTCTTGCTTCAGAATAAAATATGTGTATATAGAATTTTCTATCCGTCAATCGAATAAACTTCAACTAATATAAAAATTTCACTTATGAAAAAAAAAAATTGTAGAGCTTGCGCTCAAAAATCAATATAAAAAGAAAATCACTTCTCTTTCCAACGCGTTTTGCGTCCCATCATAAACGCTTTTTTTTAACTTCTGCATAAACGAAAGAAAAAAGCCCTCGCGCGATCTCGTACTTTTAAATAATTAATCAAAATCGATGTCGGTTTTCTCTCCTTCTCAGCTGTTACTCCAGTCTGAAACACTCTCTCGAGCAATCCGCGAGAGTAACTTTTTTTCTATCTCTCTCTCTCTCGCTCTCTCTCTCTCTCTCTCTCTCTCTCTCTCTCTCTCTCTCTCTCTCTTTGCAAACTCTACACCCACTCGAGACTTCTCGCGAGTGTAACAAGTGGCCATAATCAACGTCGGTAGACGCGAAAGCCCGTTAATAAATGAAGCTCACACATATGCACACTAACACGCGGGAATAAAAAGCGCGCTTATGAAAAATTCAACGCCCTCTCTCCGGTAATTAAAGGTGCTCGCGTATACCCGTACTGAGGAAAAGGTAGAGAGAGAGAGAGAGAGATAGAGAGAGAGAGAGAGAGAGAGAGAGAAACTTGCGTGTGTCGATCGATGATGAAAGCACCGAGGGAGTGTGTGTGAAGAGAGAGAAAGAGAGCTTTACCTAGCAACAAACGTGTTGAGGGTTAAAAGTCGATAGACCGACGATTTATTGTTACGAGTGGGGTATTTCTCTTATGATTTCATACATCCTTTTTTAATTGATGCTCGTTAGTTAGGTGAAGTTTCAAAAGCGAATTGAACGAAATTATTTTTATGAAGAAGTATATTGACTAGAATATAGTAATAATTTTAAATGTATGAGAGACACGAAGAAGACTCGTATAAGTGTTAATTATTCAATAATTACTCTCGAATAAGAACAAAAATTATATCTTTTTTTGAGCGTATATTTGAGTGTATATTTTGAGTGTATCTGTTATGGAAAATGAATTGTCTGAATTTAAAGAAAAATTCACTGCACATTCCTCTACTGCCACTAATATAGAAACTATTTTGATCAGTTTCAATACAATTGTTATCTTGTGTATTTGTAAGAAATTGTTCATATCCAATCAACATAATTCAAAAATTTCAAAGTAACGTTACAATGTGCTCGAATAATGTAATGCCATGTTTCCACGATGCAATACATGCGAAATTAATGAAAGATCGGTAAATTTTCTTCGTATTGGTTCTCATCGAAGGGTGTATCTTACCCCAGTGTGGAATACTTTTAGAGTCAGCCTTTGGAACATTCCTTGACAATGTCGTAATAAGCGTCAAAGAAAAAAAATTTGCATTCGATTATTCAAATTGACATAATTAACACTAACATCTTCTTTCAACTAACTTACCGCCACTTTAGCAAATTTAGCATACAGACATTTTTCTTCCAACAATATTCCCTCTCTCGCGCGTTTTTCCTCCGAGCGGTATGTTCCGTGAAAAGTAAGTATACCCAGCTAATCTCAACTAAAAACCTTCGTTTTTAAACTGCCCGTCCGAGTAGGAGCTCGAGAGGAGAACTCGAACGCGCGCCGAGAGCGCAAACGCGTTTCGCCACGCTTCAATGCCCGCGAAATTACTTTGTTGCGTTATCTCCGTAGTTTGTCTACGGAGAACTTCTAGAACAAAAAAATATATAAATAAATAAAACGTCCATTCCGAAAGAAAACAAAAAACACAGAAATTCGGTTGTTAAATTCGAATCGTTGCATTCCTTCATTAATTACGCAAGCTCCTTTCATTCCCTCGGTATATCAGGGTTTATACATATCGACGCAACGATTGTTATCTCGGCGAGTAGCGCGCGGTCATCGATCGCTTCGCTGCATTAGCAACTCAATCGATTTTCTTACTCGTATTTTCCTTCCTTTCTTTCACATCCCGCATCGAATGTACATGTATAATTATGCTCGATTTCGTGGTCAGTGTCGCAGCGCCCCACGAGCGAATGAAATCATCATTTTACACCGGAAACTGCCCTCCGCAATCGTAGTTTGACACACACACACACACACACACGCACACACTATGGCTCGAATGGCAACAAAGCAGGAGGGGCGATTCTTCTCGGAATGTACGTATATAGATAATCTTATCTGAACCGGACACACTCTCGCAATATAGTTACAACAAAAAAAAAACTTTTTTTTTCACGGGGTTGTATTATAATGTTATCGCGAACAGAAAAAAAAAGAAAGAAAGAAGAAGGAGAAGCGAGAGGACTTTTCTCATTCAGTTGCTGCCAGGAGGTTTATTTTGAAGTCACCACGTCGCGCAACATGGTCGACGCGGCTATTTTTAGGCTCGCAGCACGGAGCGAGTGAAGTGACGATGTGTTTGCGTAATGGGCGTTATACGTCTATTGAAGACAGCGCTTGAATGACTTTTGAAGTTACACGTAATAACGCGTAAAATATTATTATTTGATGATCTTCGCTGACTTTTGAATTGCTGCGCGTTCGCGGTATTATAGTTTTATGTGAAGGGGGTTCGTGTTCTCACACGCAATAAAACGACAAAGACGGTCTTTTCAGTTTACGAATTAACCCAATTACACTAACCTCCATTCGTTGCTTTACTCGACTCCTCGTCTACAATGTGGCTAATTATTCGTATAATTTCCAATTTACGTATAAATTGCCGCTGAATATACTCACAACCACAACTAGAAATCGATCATAAACTTCAGTAAGAAAGATTCGAAATCATTTCATCATATAGACAAGAAAGAACAAGTCTCTCGAACCAATTATCCCAAAAATCCAAATCGAACATCGTCATCGTCCTACACGCGCCTACACAGTAGCCACCAAAAAAAAAAAAAAAAAAAAAAAAAGAGCAAGCCATCCTCGTGTCCAGGGAGTCGGAACATCCGCTGTAGCTCACAAGCGCGAGAGAGAGAGAGAGAGAGAGAGAGAGAAAGAGAGAAAGAACGAGTCGAGTCGGAAAACGGAGCGGAAGAGCTGCCGCCGTCGAACGATAGCCAAAGGGGAGGTGGGGCGGGAGGAGGTGAAGAAGGAGGGATATTTCTAGGAGGCCGCATGCTCGCTTTTTCTCGCCGCTGGCTAGCTCGTTTCTGCTGTATTGCTTGCTTTTACCTCGACGACGGCTCTCTGGGAATTTTTCTTCCCATTGCTCTACAGAGAGAGACTGAGGGAAAGAGAGAGAGAGAGAGAGAGAGAGAGAGAGAGAGAGAGAGAGAGAGAGAGAGAGAGAAAGACAGAGAGGATGACTCGCCGAACGAACGCGCTGATCATTACGGGGCCGCGAAGTTACGGAGGGAATTTTTATTGTTCAATGAACGTTTTGGTGATTGGAATTGAAGGAAATTGGAAGAAGAAGATGAATTTTACGTTTGAACGATAAAACGCTCATTTTTGACGAGAGAGAGAGAGAGAGAGAGAGAGAGAGAGAGAGAGAGAAAAGCAGAGAAGTATCGACGAAATTCATAAAGTATAACACAGAGCATTATCTTCTCCTCCATTTTTCATGCGCGCCTTTATCATTCTATCTCCCCAACTTCCCTCACTCTCTTCCAATCTATCTCTAGCCAGTGTAGCACTCCTTGCCTCTCTTTCTATCCGCGCGCGCTGCCTCTGTCTAGGCTGGCTTCTCTTCTAGCTCCATAGTTAGACGGGAGGCAGGAAGGAGGAGGAGAAAGAGAGTCGAGCCACTATATACACGTGTCACCTTCGAAACGCTGGGAGAGCAAAGCAGCGCGCGCGGGGTGTTGACCCCAAATAGCTTCTTCTACTAGTCTTCTTTTTTTCTTTTTTTTCGAGGTGACGTAAGCGGCGAAGGGTTGAGAAACGCCTCTTTTTTTTCCTCTCTCTTTATTGGCGCCGCGTCGTGTTCTAAAGGAGTCTCTCTCTCTCTCTCGTTCACCGAGTCAGCACGTGTATAATAGACAAAAGATATAGAGAGGAGCTTAGCGGACAGACATGCCTGAGGGGCTTCAATGGATCTTTTTTTTTTAAATTGCTTCTACACGTTATCGTTTTTTTTTTTGTAGACACGTCGATTTTCATTTCGCGTTGAAACGACATGGTTCAAATTTTTCAATCGAAATCGTATAGCATGTCGTAAATCACCAAAAACCGCAACGTTATGAGCAACACTTGGAATCGTTAAAATTTCCATTTCCACGGCTATTAATTTCGTATAGGTATACATCCTGAAAAAAAATAAGTATCCAAGCAATAAAAATCACCACTCGACTTTACGAGTATCCATTAAAAGAATTTTTCTCCCTCCCTTCGAAGTGAAAATTAGTCAGTCATCAATCATCACTAAAAAAAAGCCAACTCGCCTTAATAAAAAGTGTCACCTCGTCCACAAGGCGCAGTGTTGGAAAAGCCGCTATATCCCCTCGTAAAAGGCTCGCTCTCTCTCTCTCTTTCTCGAGTGAACGCACGCGATAAGAAAGTATCACGGAGTGAGAGCCCTTTTCGAGGCTGCCCCGTTACAACGCGATCCTTTCATTCCCGTCGTCGTCGTTGCTCGGGCAAACTCGCCTTGGAAACCTACTTGTCGCTTTTAAGCTATACACGCATTATATAAAAGGCGCTGCTGCTGCTTCTTCTTCTTCTTCTTTTTCGTGTGCGTTGGAATTTCCATTGACATGTATATCGCGACGACGAGAAGGGCGAGGCAAACATTATTTTTCTTCTTTTTTTGTTTGTTCAATGGGACTCTCTTAAAAGGGGTTAAGCGATTCCACATACGGGGTCATTGTTCGGTTAATGAAGGGGTTTCTCTCGCGCCTGCGGTCGAAAAGAAAAAAAGTTTTTTGCCTTTTCAATTGGCTGTATACACATATATATATATATATTGTTACCAAAGCGCGTCGTGTGTCGCAATTATTCATTCGTTCCTTATGCAAAGTCAATTTCCTCCGTGATGGGCTCTCTTCGATGTTTCTCATTATATATGTCGAGCGTTAAACTATCATTCGTATATAAACGTACGATGAGAATCTCAATAATAGTTATACACACAATAACCCAACAAACATTCTTCTCCTTCTTCTTCTTCTTCTTCGTTTTTTTTTCCTCAACCAACAGCATGTAAAACAACAATAGCTCGTTATAAACTTCAATCTCGGATTAATTGAAGCACACTCACACACAAAAGAAATCGTGACGACATTACTTATCCATTGCACCTGCGAGCAAGCGTTTATTAAACAATTTAATTAATCGACAGTGTTACAATGGGAGAGAAAATAAAAAAATATGTAAGTATACTATAATCGATTGCAAGCGCGCGCGCGCTCTTGCAGCACACGATGTCAGAGCCTCGATACATACCAGAGCGTACACCGCGCGTGAATGAGATGATGCTCGTTGCACACACACACACATACACACACACACATACACACACACGTGATGGGTGCATATACATACGTGTGTGTGGGACAAGGATCGGCGCTATTGATAGCATTGTTGTGACTCATGCCTCGGCCAACTTTTTTTTTCCTCTCTCGTTCATTTCGAGGGAGTAGCGATAGATCTCTGTATTCTTTTGGTTTTTTTACAATTGGCACTTGTTGTTTAGTTATATGACGAAATCCAGAAAATAATACCTATTTTCTAAGGACCAGAATTGAAAAAAAATTTTTCGCCGCCAGGGCTACCGGACCTATTTCCTCTTATTATTTAAGGTATATAGTGACGGGAAATGCGCGTGAACATTAGAAAAGTCTGCAGGAACTACTTTCTCGGCATTTTCCCATTATAATCAAATGGGCTTTTCGCACTGAAAATAGGCGAAAACCGGCATTTCTTCAAATATTGATTTCTCGGCTTCTCAGACCGCTAAAAACATTTTTGACCAATCAAAATGATAGCAAATAAGAAGACCTTTACGCAGAAAAAATTTTCATTCAAAAATAATTATCCGGTGGCAAGTTATCAAAAAATTGCAAAATAATTACATTTTTAGTTTATTATTAATATCGGAAAAATGCTGAAAAAAGTAGTTCCTGCGGACTTTTCCAATGTTCACGAGTATTTTCTGTCACTATATACCTTAAATAAGAAGAGGAAACAGGTCCGGAAGCCCTAGCGGCGAAAAAAAAATTTTCATTCTGGTCCTCAGAAAATAGGTATTGTTTTCTGGATTTCGTCATATACGTGGTATCGTGGGTTTCATTTTTATTTTGTTTTATGTATCTCTGAGTGTATTTGCGAAATGAATTGTTTAAAGTAGTACTCTTATTTTCCTTACTTGAGATTATTTACTTTGGTATAAAAACGCTGCCAACAGTATTAGCGGAATACTTCCTTCAAAAGTTTAATAGAAAAGGTATTTTTTTCGAACGATGTTTATAGGGTATGATAAAATTTTTGAACATAATGAAAATGAACGTAAAGCTAATAGAATTAATTAACTAGTAAACTAATTACATTACTCACGTACTTTTTCAAAGAGCACGAAAAGTTCAGATAGACAATAGCCAATCTTATTTTTATTTAATTTATAGAAATCGACTGTACTTCACATTATGCGATACAGATTGATTACAGTTTATACAGCAATTCCAGTCAACTGTTTCTAGTAGAAAAATAAAATAAAATATGGTTTCCGACTTATTTTGAACCGAAGAATTCGATTCTGAAGTCCGATTAACGCTATCATTTTCCGTTTCTTATTAAAATTAAAAAAAACCATAATAAACCAGCAAAGCTCCGATTTGTTCGTTTTTATCGATGCCAGAGTTCTCACGTGATTTTAATACTGTCACAAGCAAACAAGGAGGTGTCACGTGAAAGAAGAGGGTGGGCATGTGCATTACGAAACTTTTGATGTCCTGTAGAACCGCGTACCCCTAAAATTGAGAGCGTACCCGCAGTTTGAATATTTGAAAAAACGCTGCCGAATTAAGGGACTTTTTTTTGTGAAATTGGCCATTTAATCGCCGGTGCGGAAAACTGGAAAAGTTCGAAAATTTGGTCGTCTCTACTGTAACTCCAACAATAACTAAAATGGAAAGTCACACTCGTATTATAAAAAAAAACACAAACACCAAGTTTGAACAAGTTATCTAAAAAAAATTATAGAAATACCAGAGGTACACGACTACACAAACAGAATGATGAAAAAATGAAATCAAAGCGATTTTTCTGCTCTCATAAAAAAATTATTAGTTTTTGTACTGTAAGTTCCACAGTGACGAACATGAAAGCCCCAATCGAATGACAGAAGCAATCATACATACATAAAGTTTGAACAATATTTCTATAAAATTAGAGAAATACTAGCGGTAAACTACCAAACAAGCGAAATGATGTAATAATGTATAAAAACGCGACTTTTCCGATTACATAAAAAATTTATTAGTTACAGCACTCGAAGTCCCACAGTAACGAAATTCAAAAGCCACAATCGTCTTATGTAAACAATCATAAACGCGAAATTTGAACTAGATATCTTGAAAATTGTGGAAATGCCAGAGGTAAACTATCGCACTAAAAATATGCGATAATGTACAGGGTAAATGAACAAACAAATAAAATGCTTTTGAAAGCTCCTCATTGATTCAAATGAAGTAGTGCGTCAAAATAATTCTTCCAATCAGATGCAGTACGTTTAGATCTTCCAATTAAAAAATGAATTAGTGTTCTAGACACAAAAACAAAAAAATTACCATCTAAAAGAAAAATTTTTGAGCAATAGCCGTCTCAAGGCTTCTTCAAGGAAGCAAAAAAAAAAAAAAAAAAGAATTCTGCATAAAAATCTTTGAGATATACGAACTGTTTCTACATCCAAAAAATGAAAAAATTAATCCTACTTTGCCCACATGACTCTAATAATACGCCATTTCAACAATTCAACACAGTTTACTGATCGAAGTCGAAAATCACCGTCAATTACGTCAATCTTCCCATCGCCAAATTCAATCATATCGAACATCAGAAGACGACAGGTGCATCATTCGATCTCCTCGCAACGCAGCAGCAACGCAGCAGTAAAGTAGTTATCAAATTAATTGGCCAACGAGCGATGTCCTGTTGTACATACACACTTACAGGCTTCCACCCACATTGCTCGTCTCTTTCCCGCGACAATAGCAGCACGACGTACAATGGCGCCTTTATAATATGAATAGCGCCGCTGCACGAGAAAAACCGGGTCACCGATAATTATCCACCTAACCCCGTCTATGTAACTCGTTGTATGTGTGTGTATATGTGTGTGTCTGTGTCTGTATTTGTCGATCGGTTGCGGGGCTTTCTTTTTTTTTTTATACTCTCTTTCCAAAGGATGTGTAATCGCACGCTTGATTAATTACACCTGAACGCTGGATCGATGCTTTTCTTTTTTTTTGTCCTGAATGTAAGAGAGATGAAGGGAAACGAGCGTATGCGTTAGGGATTTCTCATGCGCGGGTTAATTTACGGGTTGGCTGAGCGTTTTACGAGTGGCTTTCCGCGAGGATATGTCAATATTCTTTCCCGAGCTTGAGATTATAGCTGAGTGTGTTGCATCTGCGATTTTCAGGGAGTTGAATATGATGCTTTTTGTTTTTTTTAATTGATTTTTTTTAATTAGATGATAAATACATACTTATTAAATCTGTGGCTATACGGCATAACCGCTTAAGTCAATTTTTGAGAAAATTGAGTTAACGTCGTATTCTTAATGTTTCAGTACCCCTTTCTACAAATATCATATGCAGAAAATACCAAACTTAGTCTAAGCCCTCCAAAAGTCACGATGCATAATGACATAAGTCGTTTTCGGGCTCGTAAAAATCGAGGTAAAACTCGTACACGGCATAACAACTTAAGTCGACAAAAGTCCCTTTAATTTAATCATATAACCTCATTAAACTCAGTTTATTCGTTAAATTCAAGTTCCTTACATAAAAATACATTAAATTATGACAGTATTATATGGTAGTAAATTTTATATCAATTCATTTGGACTTTTGTCGACTTAAGTCGTTATGCCGGGAACGATTTTTACGTTATTTTAAAAATAATTTTAAGCTCATTATCTTAGTACCTGAAGTTCATTTATCTAGCAAATCTTACTGAGTAAGTACTACTGTATGTTACTCTTGAGTATCTTAGTCAAATAGGCCAAAAAAATTCGGTTATATGCGTTGAAATGGTCTCAACAATAGATCATTTATATCTCAATATCGAATTTCAAAAGTAGTTTGCTGATCTTACATATGTGTCTGAACTTTAAACTCGAATATTTCAAAATCACGAAAAATCGGCTTAAGCGTTTATGCCGTGCTGCCACAGAAAAATTTTATAACATTCAATTTGATATAAATAAAAAGTAAATTACGAGAATCCATTAATTTTTTGAACTACCAGAGTAAAATGTTAATATTTGACCAATTTAAAATCATAATTCACTTGAAGAAAAATAAATGTCCCTCTATAATGTACAAAAGCAAACTATACAAGATGGGTAGAAATAGTAAAGAACGTACGTATCCAAATAATATTTCGATGATTCACTTTTCGCGAAATCCAAGTATATATCGAAATCGAACAAGAAATTTTTCTATAAGCTATCAACTTGGTGTTAAATACTTAGAAACAAGCCAATCGTCATCATCGCTATCATACTTCCTGTTCGAAAAACCCCAGAGAAGAATCCTGTTAACCAAAACAACAGTTAACCCTCCCCCCGTAAAAAAAATATTGTATTTCTTAGATGGTGAATCACTTGACTCTCGAGAGAGCGAAAGAGAGAGAAAAAAATCCGCGGCATCACGACAGTCGTGCGTGCGGTTTCCCTGCGAATATCCTTTCTGTGGTTCGTATTATATACCTACCCGCGGGCTAATATTCGCGGCACGTCGCGTAACAGCGCCAAATAAATTTTTTCCTTTTTTTTTCTTTCCAGCAAAGAAAAGACACATATAGGGGTATAAATTTTACCTGCCACGCTGCGAGACTGCTTTGATAGTTTTACAAAGTAGTCGGGATAACCTTGATTGCGAATAAAATTCAATTATTGTGTGTACTTTTTTTTTTTTCAATACAATCTGTTGTCGAATGAACGTAGAAAAGTTTAATTTCCGATGTTTACTTTAACGTGAAATTTATTTCCTTGGTAGCATAGAGGTGAAGGGAAAATAAAAAAAAATGAAATATGTGGTGCCAGAACACTTGTTCTATCGTTTCACAGCTGGATATATAAGCGTACAGCTCAGAAGTCAAAGCACGAAAAAGACGAGAAAGAGAAAAAAAAAAACATTCAACCCACGAAAAACGCCTCGGGTTACCCGCACCAAACGGAGAGAAACGCCCTCTTCTATGCTCTTTCAAACGGCCATTAAAAAAGAGAGAGATTGATATGAAACGCAGATAGAAAAAGAAGGGGGGAGATGAAGTGAAAGCCCGAGGAGGACGAAGAAAAAAATTACGAGAATAAAAGCGAATACCATAAAAACTTTCTCAAGGGCCGAAAAAAGGCCTATTTGGTATAATTTATGGAGGCGACCGATGTCAATTTACAGTTTTCGTGACGGGGTGTCGTCGACGCGCCCTCGAAATACTTGCGTAATTATATTTTCAAAATACAGCAACAACCTTTTTTTTCTCTTCGTCAAAAAAAAAAAAACAAACAAAAATACTTATTAGCGTTCGGTCATTAGCAGTCATCAGCGATGTAACGAATCAACGCGCAGTCAATTATCGCAATTACTATGAGGCCGAATCGCCACTTTTCTAATGAACGTCACCACGGGGGTCTAAGTATTGCACGTGATTCAAATATATCGTTATTTCACAGTGGTGTACGTATATGTCTGTGCAATCGAATACGATAAGATATGAGATTTTGATTTCTTCGAGCGCGAGGCGACGAGGGCTGATGCTCATACGTTGATTATCTATAGGATATTTACATTTCTTCGGAAGATATGCATCTGAATTAATTTTATCTTGGATCTTTTTTTTCTGTTTTTCGGTTCGTTTTTAGGCTTGTGCCATTAGGTGAGTGAAGTTTTGTGATAATTGGAGAGCGAGAGGGAGCAACGATTTCGAAATAGTAAATGCTCAACGAAGTGAAATGAACATTTCGCAAAGTAAATTCGTTTTTAATGAATGCCGTGTCCCTTTTTCGTGCAGGAAACGCAACTACGGCAATTGGTAATAATCGCTATAGACGAGAAAAATGCTTAAACTTATAGGTAAAATATATCTACGGTCCAATAATAATTTTCTCACTGGATTGTCGCGTCATCTGCTATTAGTTCGTCGCGAACGAGCGTAACAGCTGAATTTTAGTACTCAGTTGCAGCAGGTTATTGTGATTATATTGACAAAAAAAAATTCGTGGTACAAGTTATACGTACTCTAAAAGCTAATCCAAATACCGAGGATTTGAATTGAATTTTGTAGAATTTCAATCAAGACATTATATAATCATAAAATTATAGATCATTCAATACAATAACTATATGAACAATAATTATGATTGAATTTTTGCTCTCGTTCATTCAAATAACTGATGATGAGTATACTGAGCGGAGTAAATAAAATGAGATAAAAAAACAGTAAATCAATTATAGAGTAGATACATATCATATGATTACACTTTATTGTCTTACATATGTTATACATTGAGAATAAGTACACTGACAACTATTTGGAGTCGGTATTATAAATTGGATAAAAACACTAAATCAATTGTAGAGTGGATACATAATTACAAATGATCACACTTTATTGTCTTACATATGTTATTCATACATTGAGAATACTACTTAGAGTCTCAGAGCATATTATAAATTGGATAGAATATTACTTATTGTATAAAACACCGATAATCAAAATTGGTACCAGTCCTTTTAAAAATTTTGACGTATATGGCCAATTCTACAAAAAAACTGCCATAACTTCATTCGGGTTTTGGCAAATTAAAAACTCAGGGTTACGCTCGAAATTATTATATTTTCTCAATCTACAACACTAATAGAACCAAAAAGCACTAGTGCCCCACGCCGCTTGTGACACCCTTTTTTTGGACTTAGAAGTCTTGAAACGGTCAAAGAATAATACCACAAGAAACCAGAAAAGCTCATATTTTGTTTTTATCGATGCCAGAGTTCTCACGTGATTTTAACACTGTCACAAGCAAAAAAGGGGGTGTCACATGAAAGGAGAGGGTGAGCAAGAGCATTACGAAACTTTTGATACCCCGTAGAATCGCGTACCCCTAAAATTGAGAGCGTACCCTCTGTTTGAATATTTCAAAAAACGCTGCCGAATTAAGGCACTTTTTTGTGGAATTGGTCATATATACCGCAGGAGAGCCCCGAAAGGTGTATATTTGGGATTCATACTCCCTTTTTGTTTGTTTTTTTTTTTGTTTGTTAATGATGTCAACTCTGTCACGTAGACTGTAGAAAAGTTTCAATCTGCTCTATTATAGATAAAATTTATAGCCAATAACAACATGAATTTTCGTTAATAGACAACTCATGACCATGCAATATGGACATTTCATTCATGACTACAATTTAATCGTTCGGTGATATCCTAACCTTAGTAGAGGTACGCATGTTTAATTTTAGATCGAAATAACGGGTGTGCTGAGTAATCAACTGTTATAATAATTAAAAAATTCGGAAATTGTCGTTTTCTTAAAAAATTCGATACCTCGGTAATTATAACCACAAGAATCGCTCCCTGAAGCATGCTTGCAAGCGAAAATACTTGTGTACTTTGAAAATATAAAAGGTTTCAAAGAAATTTTTGCAACATCTGCTTGCTCACGGTTTTCTTTGGAAAGAAACCATTATAAAGAGCGAGTGCCCATTGTTAGGGTCGTCCCGATTAGCACCAAAAGTGTAAGCGCTGCACGTCAAGCCGCTCAATCGACCGCTTGTTTTTGACATCGGATCGCGTTTAGTCCGCGTACCGAACTTGTCAGCCATTTCTTGATCCGTATTTGTACGTTTATGAGTTCTGACAATATACGAAAGTTAGTGAAGTGAACATTGTGAGTGTTTCTTTCAGTAAAAACACCCTTTCCCTCATTTAGTCGTTGCATGAGTTTTCGCGTTTTCAGCCTCCTGCGACGAGATTCAATAACAACGAGGCGGCGGCTAGCCTCGCAACACAATCAGATATCGGCTGGAAAAATTGATGTTTCGGGATATATGAAATAATCAAGAATTACCCTTGCTTCATTGAAAATAAAGCTTTTTTCTCATGAAATTTTTTAGCGCTTATCAGAATTTTCTCCGCATCCTTCGTCAGCGCTATAACTGCAAATTGATTTTAGTGACCAATATCTCAGCTTTCGAAACAATTTTTTGGTGATACAAAATAATGTTCTAATCGGTGTTCCGTCGTTCTATTCGTCGGATTACTTCGGGAAAAAGAACACCTCCAACGTGTATAGTAGAAAATTGATGTCTTTGCTTTTCGCTCGGCTTACAAAAGGTATCACTTTGTTCCATTAGCCCTAAGTTTTTTGTCAAAATAGAGATAACAATTTTTTTTCTGTGCATTGCAAGTAGTGTTTAGAGGTGAAGAAATCTCTTTCTTTCAGATTTTTCAATCAAATAATAGTACTGTAAAAATATTATAAAAGTATAACTTTTTTGTATCCTCGCTTCAATATTTCTTCATATAATACTAATACATTGTGCATGCTTTGTGTTATACTGAAATAGATATGAAATGCGATTTTTATGTATTCATTGAAAAAAAAATTTCGCATATTTATCAGAATTTATCAGAATAGTCATACTCAATTGTTATATGTGAGATTTGAAATCGATTGAAATACTTCTGTAATAGGGTAAGCTTTTCCACAATACTCTAATAAAAATTGACTTTGTTTGAAATCGAGATACCGACAGCACTATGACCGCGAAGCCGGTGAAATTGTCGCCAGATCGTGTGCCAAAAACAATAAACTGAAGAGAAAACGGAATAGCGACGACAAATTCAACTATCGGTAAAATGAAATAATTTATCATCAAAACCGTACTAACTATATAAACGACGGAATGTGTTAAAGCCGATTTCTTTGTAAAAATTTCAATTGACCTTAATTATTATGATATCGATTTAACGTTAACGTTTTCATGATTCACCGGCTGAAAACTGTATTTATTTAATAACGTATAGACGCCTTCGTGGAGAACAACTTTCGAAATGAGCCTACATGTAAATCCCTGTTAAACAAAATCCTTCAAATGATTGCTTGATTGCTTGTTGAGCCTTTGACCTTAAACTCTCAACCTTCCAGATAAATATAGAATTGGACTGTCGAATCGTTGATATTTAACTTATTAAATACAAAAGTGGTGACTATTACTCAGAATGGGTTATGACCGAAAATTATCATTCAACGTAATTTTCAAATATTTATGATTTTTCGACATTGACTGCTAGTAATACATTGACAGCTAAGCTTTTTAGACAAGAACGGCACTTGTTACTTCATTTTAGTAATGGAAATACACAAGAGCCAATTTAGCGCCGTCGATAATGAATTATACCATTCTTTTAATTATGCCGTTTAAAGACTGAATGAGTATAAGAATGCACGAACAAATTTTTCGATAGCGTCAAAAAAGTATTTGAAATGTTATAAAATTACAGTGAAATTCAACAACATGTTAATTGCAATCTTACAAATACGACATCATTCAATTTAAGAAAAAATGATCACCGGTATGATAATTTTTTATTATATTGGATAATGTCCTCTTGTTTGCCAAAATGCAAAAGACGTGTTATTACACTTCACTGAATTGTTGTAACTCTTCCAATACTTTTTTGACGTATTTGAACAATTTGTTATTAAATTTTAACACGTTCAATTTTCAAATGGCATACGTGCATTTATGGTGTTTCATGCTCAATAGCTCTTAAATTGGCTTTTACGTATTTTCATTTATCAATATTATGGTGTGACAAGTATAAAATTTCTATCTGCAAAGCTTAGCTGAAAACGTATTACATACAAAGCTTTTTTGCTACATTATTAACTTATCAAAAATGTTTTAGCCGTCTTAGAAGCCGAGAAATAAATACTTGAGGAAATGACATTTTTTGCCTATTTTCACTTAAATAAGCCCATTTGATTATAATGGGAAAATCCCGAAAACGTAGTTCCTATAAACTTTTCCAATGTTCACGAGTATTTTCCGAGACCTTTGTCAAAAAGAAAAGGAAAAAGCTCCGCAAGCTCTAGCGTTAAAATTTTTTTTTTTTTCATTTTGGGCTTCAAATAAGTGCATTTTTTTTATAGATTTCGCCATATATTTCAGAACACAAAGCATGCACACAATTTATTAAGTTTTATATTTTCAAAGCTACGATCATAATTAGTCACTATAAAGAAAGTGCGGCTATAGCACTGACATAAGATGAGAGCAAAATTCTGATAAGCGCTAAAAAATTATGTGAAAATTTTTCAATGAACCAAAGGTAATTCTTGGATACCAAAATGATCAAAGCCGCGATTTTTTTCCGAAAAACTAGTAATACATATAATGTTGCTGGATTAGATGTTGAATAACACCTAGTTGCGCCCAATGATGAGCGCTGAAACCACGAAGCGATACAAGACGAACCGCACGCGCGTATCCACCCTGTTGCCTGCGTCTAACAACACATAACCATCGCATATTGATCTAATTCAGTTTTGCTGAAATTTCTATTAGAAATATTATAGAGACCAAATAAAATGAAGGAATTTTAACCTCAAAAAGTAATAAGATAACGTTGAAGATCGACACGACGCGACGTCATAGAGAAACGGTCTATATCGAGCGGCTTGTCGTGTAGTGCTTACACTTTCGTGATTGTGATGACCCTAATAATGGGCACTCGCTCTTTACGATGGTTCCTTTTGCAAAAAAAGCGCGAGCAAACTGATGACACAAAAATTCCTTTGAAACCATTTATATTTTCAAAATACGCAAATGTTTCCGCTTGCTTTAGGGAATAATTTATTCGTCTCAATAACGTGGTTATAATTACCGAGCTTTCGAATTTGAGGAAAAAAAAACAAAAATCTCCGAATTTTCTAATTATTATAACAGTTGATTACTCAGCAAACAATCTAAAATTGATCTAAAATTGTGAATACATGTTGACCTCTACGTAGACACGACAATAATATTAACTTTGAAAAAAAAATTGATGATTAGGACATCAGCGAACGAGTGAATTATATGGTCAAGACATATCCGCAATAGATGGTTATGAGCTATCTATAAACGAAAATTTACGTCAAGCTGAATACACGACGTTATCGAACATAAACCTTATCTATCCTAGTGTAGATTGAAACATTTCTACAATCTACGCCAAAAAAAAAAAGAGTATTGGCCCCGAATATTTTGTTGGGGCACACCTTCGGTAGATACGTTAAATTTTTTTAAAAGATTCTCATCCATCTTTAGTTTTTAGCGATTGTTTCAACATCAAATATTCCATTTCTTCTTGGATCGGTATTCGGTACTAGATCTGGCAGAATTGTTCGAATTGAGGGTCTGCCTGTTGGCTGTAAGCAAAGACAATTTTTACTTAGCGTACTTAGATGATACTATAGGTAAAAATTCAAATCAGTTTAAAATCTGGATAATTATAATAATTGAGTACCGCGATTCTGATAAATACCGAATTTTTTTAATCAATAAAAATGGTATATATTTAGATATCTGCAAATAGTATTGGACCTTCGTGTTACTTTGAATTATAATAAACTTGAAATAAGCCAAGATGAAAAAGCTTACACACGCAAAAAAGTTAAGAAAAATAATTTTAAATGTTCTGAGGCAGAAAGTAAAAGAAAATGAAATCAAACTCTTCTAGGTCTACGTACTCTTTTTGTTTCGGTTAATTTAACCGACAGATACTAAAATTTGGATGTTATTTTTCATCAAGATAACATTAAAATTGTATAAAACGAGCTATTGGTGGATCAACTACCTTCTATTAAAAAACTTAGAAAAAATCACAAGTAAGAAAGGTATGCAACTCGTTCAAGAAAGATTTGTTTCGCACAGGTAGCAATTCAATACGATTTGATTCAACACGACTTTTTTAATTTGTTTTATTTAGCACGATCCTTTTTCCATTGAACACAAAAATAAAATAGTATTTATTAGAAAGTAAAGCACTGTTGGACATGTACATTGTTTACAGAATAATCAATTGAAAATCAATTGGCACAAAAATATTCTACATAAAATTTTTCCACATGAGTAAATAAATATTTGTTTAGAGTTCTGCCCGTTGTAAATGAAATAATTAAATGTACGGTTACATCGTGCAAAATATTTTGTGCCAATTAATTTTCAATCTATTTGTAAAACTATAATGTAAGATAATATTCCTTTTTTTGAGAAAACACTATTTTATTTTTTGTATTCACTTAAAAAAAACTTGGTGTTCAATAAAACAAATTCAATGTGGTCCTAACTGCTGTATATAAAAAAATACTCGGCACTCTTAATAAAATACTACGTACGTACTGTTTTTAATAATAAATCAAGGCTTCGAAAATTCGGACAAGAATAGCTGCACTAAAGGTGAAACATATAATAAATACCGCCAGAAAACACATATCGGGCGAACAAAAAGAGCTCGATAAGAAAGAATGAATGAACGTATTGCCGATGAAGAATCCCGCGATCCCGTAGTTTATAAACATAAAAATACTGACTGTAATTTTTACAAGTTGAACGCGAAGAAATTGGACAGAGCAAATATATGTAAACGAAACGAAAAGAGTGTCGATAAAATATACAACAACAACGACGACGACAAATCTTATAGACGAATGATCGTATACTCACCCTCGGTACGGTAAGAGCCGGCAAAGTTATTTGCGAAATCTCGACCGAATGTTCCTCCGCAGACTGTTCTTCTATGCCGCAGAAAATGATCCTTGTTCCGGGATGGAGAAGAAATCCTATAGCGACGAGTAGAATGCATCTAAGAATCGCAATAACTATAACGATCAAGTATTGCAGATATAAGACTTGGTCCCTGTTTCGGTCCATTCTTAAAATATACATCACAGCCGAGCAAGAATTTCGAAGAGAATCGGACGTTTGGTACAGCGAGAATGCGATTTCTTTACCAACGACAAATAATAACTGGATCCGAAGATCAAGCAACGCGACCGTGCAGAAAATTGGTAAAAAGACTATGGAGTGTTCAAGAATGAGTATCGGTTTCGGTGAAGCTTAGGAGCTTGCGGTCCCATGTAAGCATTGCCGGAGTTGTAAAGATGGGCCGACACCGGCGAAGTACTCTTTACCATTACTGGTTTTGCCACATTACGGCCAATTATTTTGCCGAAGTCGAAATGATAAGAATGGCCCGAAATTCGGCTGCCAACACTTCACCAGCACTGGTTGCCAATATAAGGTACGAGTACCTAATACCGCCACCAAGTTATCAAATGGTCATAACTTTTTACTACGAACGAATTTTTTGA
>JAWWMK010000088.1:0-38194 GCA_035047105.1 Galeopsomyia nigrocyanea
TAATAAACCAACAGAGCCAATTCAGTTCATTGGATTGGAATATTTTTCCGTACATCACGATTACGTATTTGACATTTCGAAAAACAAGATTCTTATTTTCGTCGCAATTTTGGCCTACTTCATAAATGACGAATCTTGATAAGAACAGGCAAAATGCTAGTATATAAAGGCGTAATTAAATACGTCTTCCATACAGTTGATTCTTACATACACTTACAACCCGTTATATCAGAAAATCAGTTCTTTATACTAGTACTTTTGATTTTGTTGCCGAGTATGAATACAATTCAGGACAACAATTTTCAAGTAAGCTATTGTGAACAAATTTGAAAGTTGAATAGATACTTAATAATCTTCAATAACTATTATTTCTAGGAAGATCAAGCTTTTACTATGAAAAATAATATATTGAAAGGTCCAGAAAGACCTATAAATTTGACAAGTTTCAATATTGGAGAAGTTTTACTTGATGCATTTAATAAAAAACCGCATCATATATCTCAGGTACACTAGTATAATAAGAAAAAAAAACGTGGCGGTAGCTGACCTTGTTACTTAAAAATTTTTTTTGTTAAGGTAGTTCTCTACCAATCTATAGTTCGGTCATAGCTAAGAAAAAATCAAGTTGAAAAAAGTTATTACAGTTTGTCTAAATGTTTAAATGACGTTTTATACTACAATAAATCTTAATAACATTTTGTAAAAAATCACAGTATAAATACTCAAAGTTGTGAGTATTTAGCACATACTATAGAAAATTATCAAATTACAATTTTTTATACGGTATAACTCTGAAACTAGACGGTAACTTATAATTTTAAATTACGTAGTTTTTACCCATTCGGGATACTCCAAGAAATTCCAAATTGCGAAGGAGGGAGAGAGTAAACTCTTGTGTCCGATGTGGAGTAATAATTAGTCACTTTTTATTGAAGTAAAAAGTTGTATAAATGTATCGACATTTCGAGTTGAGATACAACTCATCTTCAGGACAATCTCAAAAAAAATTTTTATATATACATACATTGAACAAATCTTATCGAAAGCGCAAGGCGTTACAATTCGTTTTCGCAAACTCACCAAAGTCGAAATACTATGTACAACATAGAGTCAAGTCTTTTTTGTCGCTGTAGTTTCGCAGACATGCTTTATTTTTACAGTTGGAACACACGGAATCTCCATGCATGTAAGCTTTTTCAGCCTAAGATGCAAACAGACAAAGAAAAGAATTTTTTTATTGAACTGAATATGAAAAAGTCAAAGTTTTTTTATCTCTGTCGGGTGACAGTAAAAGTTTGCATTAGCTATTTTAGAAAACTTACATATCTGAAGAAATCAAATAGAGAGCGCAGAGAGAATTTTCATACTGAAGGTATTCAGTGGTCAAAGTGGCAGCGTGTCCGCTTGCGAAAACGTATTACAGCGGAGAGTCGGAGGCGTGACTCGCGGTGTGAGTTTTATAGCCAAAATTCGGACGGCAAAGAGAGTTGAGAAAATTCTAGATGTTTCTCGTGACTAAGCGGACTGACAAATTTTCGCGCGCATAAGTATATTGTTTCGCGCGCACGAGCCAGGACAGAGCCAGAACTCGCCCGTGGAAAGACAGGAAAGTATAATGTGTTAAGTATAATGTCTTAACATTGTCTGTTTGCATCTTCGGCTAAAAAAGCTTACATGCATGGAGATTCCGTGTGTTCCAACTGTAAAAATAAAACATCTCTGCGAAACTACAGCGACAAAAAAGAATTTTGACTCTATGTTGTACATATAGTATTTCGATTTTGGTGAGTTTTGCGAAAAAGAATTGATAACGCCTTGCGCTTTCGATACGATTTGTTCAATGTATATATAAAAAAATTTTTCAGATTGTCCTGAAGATGAGTTGTATCTCAACTCGAAACGTCGACACATTTATACAACTTTTTACTTCAATAAAAAGTGACTAATTATTACTCCACATCGGATACAAGAGTTTACTCTCTCCCTCCTTCGCGACTTGTAATTTTTAAAACGGAATTCGATTCTTCTCTGTTCAATCTAGATTCGCTCAGTTTTTGGAGAAAAGTTAACTGTTTTTTCATAGATAGAACCTATTTTATACGTTTTTCTGGGGTGCGAGCGCCATCACTCCCATAAGAGCCCGTGTTAAAAGATGAATTTTTTGTTGACGATAACTCGAAAACAAGACGGTGAATCGATCCCAAACTTTGCACAGTTGTCAATGAGTACATTAACTAGATTCGCTCCAAGTTTCAGCGAAAGTTAACTGTTTTGAGTTTGATAGGGAACTATACCTTAACTCGAGGATTAAAGTGGCTTTCTTCGAGTACAATAAAAATTACAACAACAAAAACTATTGTAATTTTAATTTTGCTAGAATGCTTTCTATTGCGTACCGAGACTATATTAAATAAATCAATAAATTTTATGAAATAATCCAGATCGATGCGGAAACCAACAATAAAACAACTTACGCAGAAATGAAGGATCGTAGTATACGCTGTGCATTGTGGCTGGAAAAACATGGAATTGGCTGCGATGATATTATTGCTCTTTGTACTCCAGACCGATTGGATTGCTATATTCCAATATTTGCTACTTACTTTATCCAAGCTACACTCAATCCTTTGTTACACGATTTTGACGTGGGTAAGACGAAATTCTCATTTTCTTCGAGTACCTTGCGACAATTACCATAGAATTTCGTTATTATCGGATTTATTTCCGTAGCTTACGCGCGGCGTTATCTGGAACTTCTTAAACCGAAGTTGATTTTCGCATGTGAGAGTGCAGTCGACATACTGGATGAGGCACTATCACTGGAAAATCGGGATACGAAAATAGTGGTGTTAGGCAAACATCCGAAATACCAAACGCTGAATGACATTTTACAATCGCAATCGAGCAGTGAGGTCAAACAATTCGTACCACGTACTGTCAAAAGTCCAAATGATGTGGCTATCATTTTAACATCTTCCGGCACGACTGGTGTTTCAAAATGTGTCATGATTTCGTCCGAGGCTATGCTGATAAATTCGGCCAATTATAATCTCGACTGTAGAGGAAAAAACTTGATGAATTGTTCGCAACCCAGAGGCGTGCGTTACAACGGCGTGCTTCTGTTAATCGTTCTCCAAAATGCAACCAGAATTATTAGTAATAAGACGGATCCGAGAGAATTGTGCCGAGTTATCGAAAAGTTTAAGGTACCTTCTTCTTATCTTTATACTTTTAACAATGAAAATTTCTCAATTGCCATATTGACACGGTTCAGGTGAATTTCATACTTGCAAATCCGAAGATCTTGAACCCGCTGGTGAATTTCGGAGAAATCGACCGATATAATATCAACTGGTTGGAAGTGATTCGATGCAACGGTACACAAATCAATAAAACCGCTTTCAATAAATTGAAAAATAGCTGTTTTCGCGATAAAGTTCAACAAGCTTACGGTAATTGAATTTATATTGAAGCTAAAATTTTTCATAATCATGCGAAATGCAATGTGAACGTTCCGATAGGTCTGACCGAAGCCGGAGCTGGACACGTTCAACCGAAACCCGGTAAAATGCAAACCAAACACAATTCCGTTGGGTACGTTAGCCCAAACGTCCAGGTTAAAATAATCGATAGATTAACGAAGAAACCACTTGGACCTAATTTAATAGGCGAAATTTTGATGAAATCGCCTGGTATGATGGTCGGTTATTACAAGAATCCAGAGGCAACCAAGCAAGCACTCGATGCCGAAGGTATATGAATGTCAAATCAGTTATGCTCAGAAAAGAACAAAAAAAAAACAAAACTTAAATCTAACGAGAGCGAAATTGTGTCATAGGCTTCACACTCAAGACGTAGGTTATTACGACGAAAACGGAGAAATTTACTATATCGATAGAAACTCATGGGCTTTCAAGTATTGCAATCGAGAAATGTTTACACTCGAAGTAGAAGAAATTTTTTGGGCACATCCCGCTGTAATGGATGTGGCAGTCGTACCCATACCGCACGTCTCCTACGGAGAAGTTCCTGTAGCTTTCGTAACGATACGAGATGGAGAATATGTAAGAATAAATCGTTGAATGTATATGCGGATTACTAAAAAAAAAATTTTTTTTTAACATTTTTTTCCAGGTTACGGAAAAAGAGCTCGTTCGGTTGTATTCCAATTTCGAAAAGTGTGAAACTCTACAAGGCAGCGTGCACATTATAAATAAGATTCCTATAACTGATTCGCAAAAGCCTGCTAAGAAACATTTGAAAGAATTAGCTATCAAGTTAGCTAATGAATACTAATATTTGTTTTTTTTCAACGGTTATTCGATTATTTTAATCAATGTAACTGATTGCCATTAATTGTGTATCTCGAAAATCAACATTATACAACAACATTAAAAATAAAGCAAAATAAAAAAATATCTCTGTCAGCAACTGATTCGCTTCTAAATTGAAACAACGCCCATCAACGAAAAGACAAAAAAGAAAGGGGGGTCGCCAGATAGAGGCATTACGAGGGTCGATAAGTGGTAATTGATTCTTTACGCCCCATTGATTTATGAGCGCCTTTCTCTTTTTTTTTTGGGCAAAAAACCGGTGAATCGTCACTGCAGCGCAAGAACACCCCTTTCTCCTTCACACATGTGCGCGAGCGCGCGCATTTCCATTTTTATGAAAAGAAAATTTACCACCCTTTTTTCCAGCTGACCTTTAATTTTCTCCATGTTAATACGAAAATCGATCTGAATTTTTTAGCTGTAAATTTACATCGACGACGATTTCACAGTCGACTATTATGGGGTGTCGAACGCTGTTATAATCCGATTTGTACTGTAATCCCTATGTAGTAAACGCGTGTGTCTGTGATATCGTGTTTTATTATCGAAGTAAAAAAAAAAGAAAAGAACGACTTTATCCGCGGTATTTTGGAATTCGGTGGGAAACGTAAACAGCCGTGAAAAAAAGGGGTGAAATTGCGCCGTTATTAATGAGTTATGACATGAAATTTCCCGAAAAAACGAAGAAAAAAAAAAGAAGCGATCGATAAAGTATAGAAATTAGGGGGGACAAAAAAAAACAGCTCTCGAAGGAAAAATCTCGGAAGAAGCGTGTCGGAAACGGAGAGGAAGAAGAAAAAAAAAGTGCGCAAACGCGCATACAAAAGCGGTCATCGATATACGTATATATCCTCTTATGCAGCGAGCGAATTATACGGATGAGTTGACACCAATACACCTATCAATCAGAGAGGGAGAGAGAGCCATTTTTTTTCGTTTGGGGCATTCTACGCACGAAGATCGCTTTCGATTTTTCGCATGTTTATCGAGAGATTTTTTTTCCTTTCTTTCTTTCTTTTTGTGCGGAAGAGCGGCTGCCGTGCGTTCGAGAGAGTCGAGCTCAACTGACCGGATAATTTGGACATTGATGCCTGAGATATTCTTCTTCTTCTTTTTCTTCTTTTTTTTCACTTTTCTTTGGAGGCATTCTACAGTTAAGTGTGTAAGACATGCATACTTTTTTTTTTAGAAATAAACTGTTTCTGAAGCTCTTCGAAGACAGTGAAATAAGAGTTTCTGGGTCTTTAAAAAACATTATTCAATTACTACATAATAAAATCTGTATGTAAACACTACAATTACAAATTCCAACAGTAGTTTAAAAAATGAATGTGTATAATCTTCTTACGTCCTCGAACTGAACTAAATCACCAACTCAACAAGATCAATCAACCTAATTTGTACCAAAAAAAAAGTCACTTTTCCATTTCACAACAACTCACTTATATAATACTAACCTTTCTCCAAATCTCCCTCGTCGACTAAAATTCAGCAATCAGTCATTCGTCCAGGCAATTTCATCGTGTATATATGCGCGTTGACTCCCTCTCTCTTTTTCACAAAATGTTCTCTCGCTCAGACATTCATCAAAAAAGAGAAGCACATTCGGGGGACCCTTTCCAAATGCGCGCGCAGGTATAATCCGACAAAAGCGACGAACGTGCCTCCGAGCTACTATATACTAGCGTTTGTCTGCAAACAGGATAGCGTTACAAATTCCTTAGTACGAGGGAGGCTTACGGATAAATGTATAGCTTTGAATTTTTTTTTGTACATAATGCTATTCCAGAGGCGTTAAAGGGGTTTGATGCTGCTTTTGTCGCGAGAGGAGCTTTACTTTCTTCTTTCGAATGGCGAGGCAAATAAATTTTTGTGTGCTCTAGTTTTTCTCGAAGGTGTATTGTCGTGTATCAACGAACGTTTCTTTTTTCTTCTTTTGGGGCTTTTATTGTTAAGCGAGTGATGTTTACTCTTTACAGGGATATGAGATGAAATATTTGTAGTATGGGTATTGTGAAGGCATAAACGTGAATTTTTCGGTAAAAAAAAAATAAGATGCTATAGTGAATGGCATTGCTTTCCTAATTGACTGGGAAAGTTCAGCTTTATTTCTAATTGACCATTTTGTACCTACAGATGGGTTCAAATTTGCAGTAACACATTATTAATTTTTCATTTTACCTCAATAACTGTGAAATTTTTATGTATAAGGGATGATAATTTTTAATAAATAAAAGTAAAACTTAATATAGATGCATCAATTTATTATATACTGTTATCGAAAAAATTTGCCCACTCATCGCACCCGTGAACATACAAAAGCGAGAAGACAAACAGCACAGCTAACTTAGCGCATCTTTTACAACAGTTTTCTCTCCCTCCTGCATTCATCGCATTTCCAAAAAAAAAAAGGTGTCTTGCGCATCTAACATCTCCATCTGTTTCTCATGGTCCCGGAAGAGGGATATACATTATAGCCCGACGGCAAAAATCCCCGAAGCTGAATGAAAAATGTAGGTGGAGTCGTCGCGAGAAAAGACGACGTATATATATAGTGTATCGATGTTACTAATCCGACGCCTCGACGCGACGAGCTACTGGCTTTTATCGTGTACGCGAGATCAAACATCCGATCCTCTTTCGCCGTGTTTACGTTTGGTGTCTTATTACCCCCATGATCTTTTACGTTTTTATTACTACGTCATATGTATACATTCTCGTTCAATTTTCTATTTTATTCTTTGAAAAAGAAAAATTATTGCAACGAAAATTAGTTTGATAAATAAAAAAAAAAAAAAAGAACGGGAAGTCATTCGTTTTAACGCGTACGCACAATGATTATCGTAACTTTGACGCATCATCGTGTCACAGCAGGGTGAAGAAGAAGAAGAAGAAGAAGAAGGTCTCTCTCCCTCATTTATTCTCAGAATGGCTTTTTCGTCGCGTGTGTTACTTTGCCTTGCTTGCTCTTTTATGCGACTCGCTCGGGCCTATTGAGACTTTTTCAGGTGGGAAAATTCGGGATGTTCGAAGAGACGCGCGAGCAAGTGTTGAGTGTGAACTGTGAATACACGTGGAGGAATGATTTCAAACGGTTTTTATGTGTTTTCAATGTTTTCAGACACATTTTCGACAATATTCAGGAAAGTTTGTTGAAAAATAAAATGAGATGATTTTGTTTGATTTCGGTAGGTGGCTCGGTTAATTACACAATTAATTTTAAATTGAAGCTTTTATAAATCAGCAAGGTAAAATTATAGATTTTGAAAACTAAATAATAAAAACTAATTATATTGCATGTAGAACGATGTTGCTTTTCTTTTACAATCTTTGATATGTCTTACTATAACAGAATCTCAATCCAAACTAATTATAAAATACCAACGTTACTTCATCAAAAAATCACATTTACTGTAACATCCCCGCACGAAACAGAAAAAAAATCATTTCGCAAGCACTCCTAAACTGCAGTATATAACATTTCCTGCAGGCGGCATCCAACACTCAAAAAAAAAAAAATCCTTCGTAAGGGCGTTTTTATAGATTCGCGCGAAAATTTAGCACCTAAGAGACAGTTACGATCCTCTCTTTCTCTCTTCTCCATCCTGCAACCGCTAATTTCACAGTCATCATTCGGCAAAAGAGCGATATAACTCAGCAAGATTTACGAATCATCTCTCTCTTTCTCTCTCACACACGTTTCACACCGCGCAACCGACCGAAATCTCCAGATTCCATTATGTATATATATATGTGAGAATTAGAAATAGCGTGTTTGTACGTGTGTGTGTGTATGTGAATCGAAGTATGTAATAAAAAGGCGACTTTTGGTTTGTTTATACAGCAGCAGCTTACACGTCTGGCTGCCACCACCACCATCATCATCCGTTCATTTTTACGCGCATTCGCAGGAAGTCACGGCCTTTTTCCACGACCACGACTGCTTATCCCGAGAATTTTTTTTTCTGCTTTTACGTTTGGGAATCTCCTATATATAACGCCGTTGGAAATTAATGTTACGAGAAAAAAATGGTTGTCCGTCGCCAATGGTTACGAAAAAAAAAAGCGTATGTCGATTAATGAGAATTTAATCATGCTGAAAAAAGTGTATTCGTCTACACATCATTAGTATATCCCCTGCTTAAACGATTCGTTCCCATTCTTAATATCGTTTCAACACTCTCTCTTTCTGTCCATTAACTCCCAGCGGCACCCCCGCCGTTCGTGACATCTGACTTCTTTTTAAATTTTTCCGTATTATACAACGAAAAGTCACATGAATTTTCCTCGTGACTCGGCGAAAAATCTAATATAAAGGTTTATAAACGCTCGCGGGATTACACAGCAAATATTTACATTACAAAGACGAATGGAATTATGGTAATTTCACAGTTTTCAAAGCGACACATACACGTTCGCTCATTAAAAACAATTTAAAGTCGTCAAAAAAACAACAACAACATCAAACGACACACTCGGCGTACAAACATGGTCGCGTCGTTAAAAGTTCGGCTTTTGAGCTATTTTGCGCGTGTCGGTACAACGTTTTACGATAATAGTATTTTGACGCCGCGTGTGTTATCTTCTAATTTAACCTTCCGTTGGTGTAATCGTAAATCATCATAGCCGAGATGATTTTTTTTTTATTAACCGTCGTCGAACGTCACACCCCTTCTTCTTTTTGATATTTCGTATAATAAATCCTTTGGCGTCGGATGATGGATGATGATATGTATACATGGCGTGACTAATTGCAACTGGATTTTTATTAAGTTTCTTCTTCTATATCTTTTTGGTCGCAGGTTGCGCTGATTATTAAGTGTTGCGATATTTTATATAGAGTGAAAAAAAATTTTTTTAATATCTTTACAATGTGGAATAATAACGTTCGCTATAATCCAAACAGGCATTTAAAGTAACACTTAATTACTCCCCGCACACGTCGAAAAAAAAAAGTACAATGCCTTTATTCCGAAAAAGAAAAAACAGCAAATTATTCCTACACCCCTTCTCTCTCCTTCACATCACACTCAGATATTATACACAAAAAAGCAACAGTCGCCGTAAGGGCTGATTAAGCGCGACTCGCGCGAACGAAACAATAAGCCGCAGTCGTCACTTCCACGCGCGATGATTAAAACGAGAATATTAGCAACCTTATGTCGCGTCGACATTTTGTATTAAAAAAAAAGAGAAGAAGAAATCCACTATAATATATATAGCAGACATGTTTATATACATGTGAGAGAGGCGGAGCTTGAATTTATACAAAGGATGATCGTGGCGTTGTGTCTCTTGAAATCGAGTTGCGACAAAATAAACATCTGCGCTGTGATCAAGGGTCATATATATATCCCCTTGAGAGAGGTTGAAAGATGGATGCGCGCACGAGCGTTTTTTTCGAGTATTCGAGTTTCCGGTGCGACAGTTTTCGTTTCTCTCTCGTTTGACGGCTAAATCTGTTTTTTCTCCAGAGTGATTAGGCTTTCGAAAGTGATTTATGTTCCACTCGATAGGTGGAATTTTCGTTGGAGTTGTTATAAAATACAAATGATACGTCTTAGTTATATGTAAAATGTGATTTTACATAGATTATTCGACTGCATTTTACGATGTAAAAAATGATTAAACTCAGTCTGTCAGTTTTTTTTTTTAATTTTAATTAGTACAATAAAATCAATAATGACCCTTACGAAAAAAAAGTGCAGCCAATCTCACCTAAATACACATACACGAAAGTCAGCCTCCGCTATAAACTGACCACTCAACTGACCCACCCCTCGATATGACAATTGGCAAGTTCACCGGTCAAAGGTGGGCGTTGAACGGTCAGTTTTCTCTCTCGCAAAGTCGCGAAAAAATCATCACCTTATACATAGCTACATTGACGAACACACGTGCGTGCAAGTACATATAGAGAAGCAGCTGGCAAAACTCGCAACAATAATCGACGGGTGGCGTATACACACGCACACGCACTCGTTGATATAATTTCGGATAGTAAGAGGCGGTGGGCACGACACCCTGTTGACGTTGCAATACGTCAAGCTGCGAGGAAAAGGACCACCTAATGCGCAACCGACTTAATCAGCGGATAAAGACTCGCGACTCTGTAATTGTCGTGGAATTAACGGGGAGGCTGCGACTATTTTTTTTTTCATTTTCAAGTCGGGGTGGAGTTTTATTAGAAAAAAAAAAGAAATACAGATGTAGTGCGCGTTGAGGATGTGGATGGGAGATGATGTGTGTTGAATTTTATTTCTCATAGTGGTTGCAAAAGTTTTGATTCAGCTTTATCGAAAATAAAATCAAGTATTATAGATGTCACGTTGAATACACGAGATATTTGGAATTAAGGCTTTTACAAAATGTGTAAAGTGAAAATGTAATTTTTGCAAAACATTTAGCGGAACTATGCTGCTCTATGAGATTTTTCTTCATTCTGCTTTTCGAAAAGAAATCATTTAGAATAGTTGTTTTCTCGAATTTTTCAAGTTTCAAATTAAAGACTTGTTTTTATACTCACGGAGATCTATAATATCAAGTCATGTTTTTCTCATACAATTAAAATAAAAACACATACCCCATTTGCAAAACTACATCAACCTCCAAACATTTATCCGCCCTACAAAACCTTCACCCAAAAAAAAAATCCCGTACCGAAATTCAATCAACAAACCCTATTTCGAAAAAAAGAAGAATAAGAAGAAGAAAAAGAGGCAAAGAACGAAGTAATATGGTTTTGCGCGTGCATCTCGATTACACGCGGGGCCGCTTCGCTCGCGCGCGCCAATCATCTACGTGCAGCGTAAAACCGCACAAAGGGATATCTCATTGGCGTCTGCGGCTGTACGTTGCGGTCATGCCGTCTTCCTCTTCGGTCTTATACATTTCTTCTTTTTTTTTTTTTGCCGTTTTATTCGGGGAGGCACCGTTATTATTATTATTCACGTATTACGCTCGGCCTAATGGCGCGACGCGGTTTTTTGTCGAGAGAAAAAAAAAAGATTTCGTGCAACATCGAGTTTTCTGTATTTTCTCATCAGATCGCGAGATTGCAGTTTTGTGAGGTGAGGTTCGGTGGTGGTCTTGAGGATCTTTTTTTCTTTGTTGAATTTTGTGCAACTGGAAAAGTTTCTTCTATGATTTTTTTTTTACAGTAAGGTGAAATGTATTATAATATACGTATAGTTAAATTCTAATTTACAAAACAACTGTCGCAGCTGACACAGCAGCTTGAGCACACATGTTCATTTATTTTCGAAGTGTGTGCTGAAGTACAACTTGAATTAGTAAAAATAAGAGTAGTTAATTAATCACACTTTTCTGTGGACCTGTACCGTCTGCATTCGCCACCATGCGATTTCAAAAAATATGTCGTTTATAACAAATTATAAAGCGCTCGAAACAAAGCAACCAAATTCTAATCATTCTGACATCATTTTGTTTTAATGAAAAAAAAACTGAGTAACCGGTCTTTCAACAAATTTTCCATCAGATACGTTGTGCCAAAACTTCCGCTAAACATTTTTTTTTCTAGAAACCACAAAGATAAAAAGTAAAAAAAAAAATAATAATCCAATATAACTTGCGATACGCACGACTTTATATCCATCCACAGAGAAAATCTAAACGAAACTCATTAGAAAAACTTTCAACAAAAAATCCCACCGCGCATATAATATTACTTTATAGCGACTCGTGCCAAAAAAAAAAAAGAAGAAGAAGACTTCGTGTCTCCAACATACTGCAACGGCATTGAATTACTATTCGGGTTATCGATATCGAATTATCCGGCATCTTGAGTCGACGACACTGTGGTTTTTACTATATATATAAAAAAAAAACTAAACTAGAACACATCTCCTTACTTATTATATATAACGTCCAATAATAATGGAGTAATAATCCTCTTTCACTCTTTCTCTCTCTCCGCCCTTTTCGTGTTTACCGAAACGTCATTTTAGCTTGTTAGCTCGCGCGAGGGTACATTACGAACCTTCCTTTCAGCCTCGTGAGAGAGAAAGTGGAAAACGAGATCTTATACATAAAGTCAGCTATATATAAAAGACTCGCGCCGAGGACAACCCTTTTTCTTATAATGCTTTTGGCTGCATTCATATAGTAGAACGGGGCCCAAGAAAATCCGTGGAAACTTAATTGGTTCTGGCCACTGAAAATAGCATTGGCAGCGTTGTGTACAGAAGGCATTGGGTGAAAAATTCTCGCGTTCCCGGCAATTCCCGGCGACCGCGGGAAATCACGAAAAATTTCGCTTTCCCGGCAATTTGAGAAATCGCGAAAAATTTCACGGGAATTCTCGCGATCCTGGCAATCCCCGAGGATTGGCGCAAACGAAGGCAATCGCGAGTTTTCGCCGGAATTCACGCGAATGAAGACGATCGCGAGCGTTTTCGGCAATTCCCACGGGTTCGCGCAAATAATAGTAATTGTTAGAATAGACGAGGGTGTGCGCAAATTAAAGAGGAAGCTAGAATTTCGGCGTGGCATTGGAAATAAGCGTAGAGCAGCCTCGCAGTTGCCGGTGAAACGTTACAAGGATTTTGCAGGCAAAGTCAACTTAATCGCGACATTTAATCTCATTACTCCGAAAATTTTTCACCCAAACGCCTTCTATACACAACGCTGCCAATGCTATTTTCAATAGAGTTTCCACGGATTTTCTTGGGCCCCGGTCTACTATGAATGCAGCCTTTCTTTCAAGCACCAACGCCTTGGGCTTGAACACACTATGAGAATTTTTTTTCTTTCTCTCAAATGCTTCTATATTAGTTCCACGCACGGATAATTAAACAACCCTCAACTCCTCTACAGTCCATCACACGGTTAATCGACCTATCACTCAACTCGATCCTGCTGAAAAAAAAAAGTTTTGCGCGAACGACTGACGCGATATATACAGCACAGCTGCGTGACTTCCCGAAAAAAAAAATGCGGTTCCGACGTTTCCGCGCGGCAGGCAGTTTTTCCATCTGGCGCGCCTCGTGCGTGACCTCTTCTCCTCGCGATGGCCAATGTCAAGGGCCGTGCTACACGCGATGTTCGGTTAAGTTCTTTTTTTTTTCGTTTTGTTGTAAAAGGGTTGCGTATGTTGCAATTACTTCGCTCTCGTGCGGCATTTTTACGAGTGCGCAGGTGGATGCATTGTGTGCCGAGCGCGATGGTATTTTTTTTTTTGGATAAAATGTTTTTTTTATAATGTGTGATATAATCTACGAAAGAAAATTGATGTTGATACAAAGACATGCGATGAAATGAAATCCAAATCATTCGATTTTGTTTTTTTCAATTAATTTATACGATGTTTGAAAGCAATTTTTGACTTTTCACTATTTATTGAGAACATAAAGATTTAGAACAAATCGGATATTTTTTCGGAGTAATTTTTGAAAGAAAATAAGCGATTTAATTTCAAAAGCATTTGTAAATACGAAATAAATTTTTATTAATGCGCAAATGAACGTTTTTTTATGACATCTATAATCAGCCAATAACATAAAATATTGTCAAACTAATTCATCGAAAGGAATTAATGCAGATGAATTTCAAAGGCAATTATAAATACGTCGTAAAATTTTTACACTTGCACAATAAAACCGCCACCTATCGATCGGATGAATGTATTGACTATTCGAGTTATAAATCGAAAATAATGCAAATACAAAAAAAAAAATCCATTCATTTTCCTCTCCCAAACAATCACCATAACTGTCACAACATACTCTCCAAAACAAAGTCGCAAAAGAAGAAAAAAAAAAATCCTCATCGCAGCGAAAAATCCAAAAGCATCGCAGCACTTCGTCTACAATATCTACAACCAACCCTCCCCTAAAGTTTCTAAAAGGGAGGGTGCATTTCGGAGCTCACGATTGGTTGGTCGGAGTTCCCCTCGTCGTCGGCTAATTGGTCGACGCTTCGTAGCATCCCCATTGGTCGACGCTTTCTTTCTTTTTTTTTCTTTCATTTTCTCCCCCTCCTTATCAAAACCCCACTTGGGGGGGTTGACAACGCAAACTCGCGCGCAAGAGTGTGTTTGCTCGTGGACAAAGGACTTATTGTTCCACGAGAGGAGTGTCGTCTCTGTATGAATATATTCTCGAAGATCGAGATTACAGAGGTAACGTGATATAGCTTGCGAGCGTGATATCCGCCTAGTTTTTTTTTTTCGTTAATGGGAGAGCGTTATTTTTCTAACGGATGAGTTCTTTTTTTTTTCGTTATATATAGTGAAATGAATTTCACTTTGAGATTCGGAGCGTTTACGTCTCAAGTGATTTTTCTCGTCAATAAGGGATTTTCTTCCGAGATATAGATATTCATCATCGATAAAAGCGAAAAATATTTATCTGAAAATTCCTTCATTAACCAAATCACGTTAAAAAAAAAAGTGGCATTTAGCCATCAAATCTTCTTCGGCAATAACACGCTCGAGAGAGAAAGAAAATCCACTGTGAAAAGTAGAAGACACCCGAAGCGCGTATAATAAAGCACAGTAGCGCGTCGGGGGATGAAAAAAGAAGAAGAAGAAGAAGGAAGCGCTACAGTATCGCTTTCGTTGCGTATAATCCGCTTACGAGAATCTTGTCGCTTCAGTCATGTTTATCTGTACTCTCCGATCTCTTTTCGAGTGGCATTGTCAGCGCCTTTCTTGTGAGAAAACAGCGCTTACGAGGCGCCGACTCTCTTGTTTGCCACTCTCGGAAAAAAAAATGTTTTTTTCTCTCTCTCATGCGCGGCGGAGCTTCAGGTGCAGGATTATGGTATCTTTTTCGCTGAGGAATTTTTTTGAAAAGTTAGGTCTTTAATATTGTTATGCTTTGCTGCGTGTTGTTTTTTTTTTTTGTGTGGAAGGAACGACGAGAATGTTGCGCAGGTTGTCTTTTATTCGTGAAAAAAAATAACGTGAAATTGGGAAAATTGTATAAATATATTTTATGTAGAAAACTGCTTTGTGATGGACAGTTAAAAACACTTAAAAAAAAAGTATAAACATTCCGATAAAGTAAAAATGTTCAAATTTATAAGTAAAACATAATCGATCTTACTGTCTATAAGCTATAAGTTTTCAGATGTGATCGAGAAGAGACATCTATGAAAGGAATACTAAAATTTCAATTTTCTTAATAAAACAGAAGTCGAATTTTTCAAGAACAGCTATGAAGAATTCAGTTTTGAATTTTAATTGCGAAAAACTAAAAAGTCTAAACCCCTTGAAAATATGACTGTAATGTCTAAATCAAAATTCACAACAAAATTCTTTTTCGCAAGTTATTCCTTAAAAAAAAAATCACATTCGATCATACAAAACAACTAAACCACCATAGAAAGAAACATTAATCGTCAAACCCAATGCAATATAACATGAAAAACCGCATGACTCTCGAAACGATGGAAAAGGTTTGAAGTCGATTTTCCCGCGAAGGGGACAATATATACATACATAAATACATACATGTCGAAAGAAATCGACTCTTACCCCTTTTTTTATCGTATAGACTAATCCTACGTGCAAACAACGCCTCGGCTCTTGTGTATTGTACATTTCACGGCTGGTTTTCATATCGTCGCGCCTCGTGTCTATGTAGATATATATATTTATAATTCATGGGGGTCGATGAGAGAGAACGCGATTGCTCTCACTCTCTGTTTGATGGCTTTATTTCGAGGTATTATAGAAGGGATTGATGTATAATTCTTTTTTTCTTTTTATTTTAGAATTGACTTTTTAAAGACTTGCATTTATGGCGATTTATTGAATATTATTGGACAGTTTGTTTGTTAAAAAAATGATTTCAAGTTAATTAACGCACACAAAAATTGAAATCTAATCTAATCAGTCGTCGAATGGATATACATCAAGTTTAAAAGGATTTTTGCTAAACATAGACATATTACTGAGTTGATCGGATACTTCTATACACAGATAAAAGTACAAACGGCGATAGCGAAAGGGGGTGGATGAAAAGGATAAAAAAGGGGGAGAACGAGAGGGAGAAAAAAAACGCCACGCGACAAGTTTATATATATATTCCTGTATCACCCTTCGAAACGTTTCTCCCGATTTCTAACTGCTACTCGCTCGATGTTCAATAAATAGTATGAGAATTTTTGTATTTTCTTTTTTAAAAAATTACTCTAATGTGCGACTAATCATCTAATTTAAGCTGACATCTCACTTCGACGAAACGCCATCTCTACAGTCTTCTCGTGAAAAAAAGGATCATGAGACTTCCTTCTTTAACTTTTTTTTCTCTCTCGTTTTACTGGAGAAAAGTTACACGGGAAAATCGAGTTACGCTCGGACGCTTGTTGCGATTCCGCTGGCTCTGTTTTTTTTTTCTTTCGTACCTCTTGGCCGCGCGGACAACGGCTCCTTGCGAGAGAATTCTTTTTTTTTTTTTTGCTCGATCCGAACTTCCGGCATATCGAGGTGAAGAGAAATTCTTGATGACAACAGTTTTTTTTTTTTTTTTCATTTTGTTGGGGACTTTTTTTTTTGTTGCTGTGGGAAATGTTGAGTTTTTACTTGGTACTTTGAAAAGTATTTTGGATAGGATTGACTGTTGATGTTTTTCGTGCGAGAGCGTTGAAATATGAAAAACATTGTTTGTATTCCTTAACATATTTGCTACGAGTCGACATCGGTCATTCAAAGATTCACAATAAGTATATAACTAATAAATACATGAAGTTTTTAATTGATAATATAACATGTTAAACTTCTGTTTTTAAATCAAACTATAATATTTTCGTTCTCTATCCTGCGGTAAAAACCAAGGCTGTACCTTCAAAGGCAGTTGAGTCGAATGGATCATTTAGATATTTCTCAAAGAATTTATCACTGCAAAAGTGTTATATGGTTGCCAGTTAAAAAATTCAGTAAACTATAAGTTGAATTCGAAATAAACTCCTCCTAGCGTAATTTAATAGGAACTTCAGATGCTGCCGAAAATTTAGAATATTATTGTTTGCATGTCAAAATTATACTATTGTTCATGATCGATACTTGCCAAAGAATTTTATTTCATAAAAATTTCTCCAAAAGATATTGGATGATTCACTGAAATTTTTGAATGGAAATAAATAATCTATTTTGACTGGTGTTGAAAAATGAATTTTATACATTACGTCCAGCTTACATATAAAAAAAAATTTCTTGTTTCTTGAATAATCATTCAAAGATCTCTTCAACAAACGACTTTTTGCATCAATTTGCAAAGTTCAAATCACTTCTATAGTCACAATAAAATGAGAGGTATAATAAAATGAAGTTTACAAAAAACGTAATACTTGAAATCGAACGATAATTTATTCTAGTATTTTTTTTTTGACGATTAATGCATTGTTTTCATTTATACAGTTGCGTGCTCAAAAATCGAGAGAACGCATTAATCGGAATGAAAGTAAACAGAATTACGTTTAGTATCTTTCAAGCTAGCTTGGCATTATTGATTAACATTAGGTAAAGCGCAATTTATAAACAGCTATGCGGCGACTCTCCCAAAACCCTCTACGTTTGTCAGTCTAACTTTGTTACACTAAACTTTTTTTTTAAATCTTATCGTGTACGTATATCTGTTGTCTTATGATTTCCGAATTAAAGTATAGTTTTTACATTATTTTTTTTTCAAACTTTCGGATACAGAGATGATTTTTGCGATTGTATGATTATTTGTTTTAGTTACATTCGGTACATCATCCGTCACTCTTTCACGCATTTTTACAAATGTACATTGGACGGCGATGATGTAACATCATATATTCCACGATAAAGATTTATACATATAATTCAATTTTTTCTTTATTGCTTCTCATTCCACGCAATACTGGGCTGACGATTAAAATTTTCTTTGCAAGCAGTAAAATTTAAGTAAAAAATGGGTATCAAAAATCTTCAAACGCAAATTGGGGTTTTAAGCCAAACTACGTGACTGATAAAAATGCTATCGCTCATTTTTCCATTAACTCAGTTCAGTTTATTAGCCTGAATTCGTACAGTCGACGAGATAATTGAAAAAATACTGACTACCATCGTAATTTCATATATCTCAAGGTGTATTTTCTTTTTGAGAGGAAAAAAAAGCTCATCATCTTCACTGCGTAAATACTACATTACTAGCAGTCATGTCTTATACACGATTATTGTATTCTCTTATAAGGTTTGTTAAATCTTTCTCTCTTTTTCAATTGTATCTTACATTATTCAAATGTCCTCGTTCTCGCACATCGAGACGATCGAATGATTAGTTTTGTCACTGTGTGCGAGCGCTAATTAAATTAAATAAAAAGCGCGCCGACTAAAAATTAGTTTATCATCTCTTTCTCTCGATTAGAATGTAAAGGACGAACGAGAATAAAAACTAAAAACTAGATTTGTAACAAGGAAAAGTCAGTCAATGATTGTTAAAACAATAATGATATATTGGGCCCTGCTGTGTCTTTTTCATCGCGTGGTACAATTATAAAAGGACGAAGAGAAAAAAATGCTCTACTTAAACTGCTAGGTATCACTTAAAAATTACGGAATAAAACTTTGATTCTCATGCGTAACGACGATAAAAGTTTAAATACACTATAATCTCTTACAAAGACGCAAAAAAAATCGAGTGGACCGTGAATGATAAAAATCATTAAAAAAAAAAGAAAACAGATCACGTTACAATGTACTGGCATTGACGGATACAAACCAACAGAAGACGAACAGTTGTGAAAAGAAAACGTATACATAATCATCAATTTTCATGCAAAAAACGAGAACCGTCAATGCGAAGTATCGCATTCAACTTCCTCACAAAATTTTTACTGGTAAAAAGTTTCAACGCTTAAGTACAACACGCAATATATACATACACAAATGATGGGGTTTTTCTATCTGTTAGACCGGTTATTAAAAAAAAGAGAAAGAAGAAAGAAGATGAAAATTACAAGGGACGGTGTGTGCAAAATAAAAAAAAAACGGTGGCAAACAAATGGCAAAAATGTGCGACTTTCGATCAGTCTGGAACAATTGGCGCCCGACACCCGGATTTAAGGCACTCTCTGCACCGGATAGCCGAAGAAGGAATATCGTGAGCATCGACATAATTTTCTCATTTTCTTATTTTTTTTTTCATAGAAAAAACACGATCGAGAGCATTCGGGCTCGATCCATTATTAATAAATTATAACACGCACACACACTTAATAATTAGGATAAAACAGTCGTCGTGTCTCTTATTTTTTTTCTTTTCTTAAGGCATCTCTCGCACGCACATTTGTTTTTTCACGAGTATGGGTCGAGCAAGACGACAAACGACCTCGACGAGGTTGCAATTGATTTACGTCACTCCAGTGTCCTTATGAGAGCTCCCAATTCACGGAATGTCGCTCCTATTTTACCTGGCATCGTTTGCTTCTTCAGCAGAATGCTACGTACCATCACCAGCTTCTCGTAGCAGGCGATGCATTTGTGGTACCTGCAAAAATAAAATATATTCATCAGAAGTGTATAATTTAAAATATTTCCTCCTTCGACAAGGTCAAAAGGACAAATCTGGTTTCCTTACGTAACGAAATCGAACCGCAACTTTTCAATGATGCAAATGAGCAAATGAGCAAAAAAAAAGAAGAAAAAGAAGAATTTTTAAAATTCAGATTGATCATTACCGTTCCTCGCGCGAGACGTCCACGCCAATGGTGTTGAGCGGCGCCTCGACGTTGGACTTGATGACCGGCGCAAAGTTTCGCAGTATTAACCTGAGCGCCGTGCAGCCAACCGTTACGTACCTGTAAAAAAAAAAAAAATTAAATAATAAAAACGTTGACAATTAAAAAGCTTCTCTCTCTCTCGAAACTTTCTTGTCCTTTCGCGATTGTTCGATAATAAACACTTGGTACAAAAGTCTCGTACACAGCGTGGGACGTATTTCAGAAACAATTATTAAATTGTACGCGGAAGTGTACAATAAATATATGTACTTTTCTCACCACCGTTATACGTAACGTTAAACTCCGAATAAAAAAAAAAGCGTCACACTCGTTAAAACCTCGTTCCTTTTGTAACAACGAGATATCGTTGTCAATTTGTCAATAAAAAGAAAAAAAAAAAGGATCCCACTGAAAAATACCTGCAGCAGCACGCGACACACATATATATAGTATGCTATAGGGAACCTCCCACCTCGTTTAGCGCAGACACGCGCGCGATGGCAATAAATATCATCGACGGGAATTGTGTCTCGCGTGAAATCGTAGCTTGAACCCTTTTACACGCGAGCGTGTCGAATCGCGTTTTTCTGCCTTGGAAGGCTTTTCCTATATATACGTAACCCCTTCTCTCTTTCGTTCGAGGGGGGATTTTTTTTATTGCGGTTGTACTTTCCTTTTTCTCGTTTGATTTGTTATTTATGAGGCGTGATAACGACGATGAGAAAGGGTTGCGCGTGCGTTATATTTGTCGTGAGTTTTTGTATGCGAGAATCGCTTGGGTGAGGTTTGGTGATGTTTTTATTTTTTGAGGGATGTACAAAGGTGTGGAGTGTCGGTTGTGGTTTATCGCTGAAAATTTGAATAGATATTTTGTAGAGTCTAATATAATGCCAATGAAGCGAGAGGAAAAAAATTTAGTTTTGATAATGCTGTAAAAGAAATATACTTTTCATTTGCGCGTTCGAAAGATAATTTATCTCGCATATTAGAATTGCTTTCTTTTTTCCGTCTTTTTTTTTATATTCAACGTATTTGCAAAAAAGTCACGAATAACCAGAGCTTGATTTTCGAAAAAACCAGGATATTGAAAATTATTAAAATCTTCGTGAAATTGTACGTCAAATAGTGTTGACGCATTTTTGTATAGCTATTTTTCTTCTCTTTTATCATATATTTTGTAATATTCAATCCAAAGTATGTAGGAGTGTTTGGTAAAAACTTACGAGAATTCAAAACTCGATATTAAAAAAAACTAAAATTTTGAACTTTTTTAAAAGTCTTCTACACACGAACAAAAAACATATTGTTGTGATTATAGAATTGTAAAATTGAAGAATTAACAAAATTGCTACTACCAACTCAAATAATCAAGACTAATCATAAAATTTTAATTAAACATCTCGTTAATCGAATAAAGGCTTCTACAAAATCTCATAAAAAATTCAAGATTAATAACCCCTCAATATTTAAAATTTTCCATTTTATACTTTTATTCTCCCGTCCAAAGCATCCATCACCAAAAATCCAGCAATCAGTCCCCGCCAAACAACAACAACAACCACTACTACAAAAAAAAATCAGCCACTCCAATCCGGAAACCGCAAAATAGCGACAAGCGCTCGAGTGAACGGTTCCTCGAATGAAACAAAAAAAAAGCAAAATTTTTTTTTCTCACGCGCGCCAAAAGCCAACAACACATAGCACACGCGTCGCCGTGACGAGTTTAAAAAAAGGGACGAACAGGCAGTAGGCAGTTATACAAACGTCTATATATATACGGGCATGTGATGTGTCTAATATGCAGATAAAACGCGACACGTGTTTAATTCAACTGCGAGAGTGTCGTATGAAAACTCAATCATTGGGATGTGCAACTATATACTTACACGCTTTAATGCTGGCTGTTTGTTTTGATTTGTTGCGATTGATGAATATATTTTTAAAAAAAGACGATTTTTACATTGTTTTGACAATCAACAGACACATTTCTGTTCAATGAATGATCAATCAAAGAAGAAGAAAAAAAGTATCCGCGTAACTAAAAGCAAAATATTTTCGCACACAGCCTCTCTCGCGTAAATAAAAGTCAATATTGGTAGAACACGTTTTAAATACACACTCACGCCTAATTAATAGCCACCGACGTAAAGATAAGCCGCGAAACAATCGTCAGCTACTATCTCTCAACGTTTATTCTAATCGACGCGATATGCTGTGTCTAACGACTACACACATACACACACACGCGTTCGGCATATATATTCATCAGGTGCTGCTTCCTCGAGAAGAGGAGAGAAACATTGCATTGTATTATACGGATAATATAACCGTATACGTTTTCGCACGAGGAGAGCTGCTGCTATTGTGTCGGTACGCGGCAGAGTTTCGATAGATAGCGGCAATGCTGCCTGTTTCCATTCGCGGAGGACGTGAGAGCCGCCTGCCAACTTTTACTGAAACAACTGATTTGGAGATCAAGTGAAAATGTTGTCCGGTTCTATGTATACTTTCTGATTTGTTGTTATAAGGCGTCTGCTGAGATGTTCGTGAGAAAATGCTGGAAGATTTCCGTTAAAAGTAAGCGATCCGACTCTTTTTTTTTTGTTTCATTGGGATACGAAAAAAAAAACGTGGGACACAGCTGTTTCATGAAGATTAACTCTGTTGCGCTCTAATTCTTCTTTGTCGTTGGAGAGTTTTTAATAAATACATCAAATCGAGCTGAAAAATAATTTTTAAAAAATATTCAATTCGCTCTAGTTTTTGAACACGAATCGCAGTATATAAACGATTTCCGTAGTACTGTGTATTTAAGCCGATTTACACGAGGCAGTTTATCTAGCCCCATATGTTAATTTTCATTGATTACGTCAAGGTATATACAGTTTCGCGTCGACGAGGTATCAGCTAACGAACGAAAATAGAGACGTTCGTTAATTTTTTTTTTTCGCCAACGTTTCATTCATGAAAAAAAAAGAGACAGCCACGGATGTATGTATAGAAAGGAGCGAAGGCCAAACTATGTTTTCTCCTTTTTATAACGTCGCGCCCACGCGCGGATTCAATGTTTTTTTTTTTTTCATTTCGGGAGCGGCGCGTTCGCGATATTACGTAGCTTTTTTTTTCGGGGTCACGATCTTCGGATGCATAAAACGAGGAATGTATATGGCGAAATATACGTGTATATATAGATGTGTTTGATGAAGGTTTAGAGAAAGATTTTATTAATCTTTATTGAATCTTCGAATAATCTTTATTGCGCGTTAGTTAGAATAGGAAATTTATGCAAGTAATGATCGTGATTTACCGGATAATATATGCAATGAAATGATTTACAGATAAAGAAATAATAATTGCAATTAATCTTTGAATAAGATTCAAAAAATCTTTCAACAATATTCCTAATTAAAAACCATAATTATCTCTCGCTTTACTCAAACACAATAACCGTAAACAACTACAATAAGTGAGAAAAATGAATGGTTCCGAGGAGAGAGAGAAAAAAAATCGCGAAACAATGTACATGCAACGAGATCAATTACGACGTCGTGGTATATTATTCTCAAACGTCAGCAGCAGCAGCAGCAGTCGATGTTAATGACCTTAGACTTGCGGTTCGTTTATAAGGCGATTTTCATTCGCGACCTAATAATCCATATTCGTATATGCGCAAGGCTGCCTCGTTAATTATGGCATCTTTTTTTTTCTCTCTCTTCGCATGCAAAATTGCCGTGCTTTAACTTTCGTTTATTTATAGCGCGCTGTAGAGTTAGAATGGAAAATTTATATGAATAGATCGTAGTATTAAATTTCATTTTCTATTTTATTACGTCAATAAAAAAGTGCAAATCGCGTAAAATTTGTTAAAACGTTTTTATTGTAAAACGGTAAGTACGCGCATGTAAATTAAAACAACATTTCACGTGAGTATAACAGAAGAATCTAAATATAGACCATCCTCAACAGTTACGCGTGAAATCGTGCATGAGAAAGAAGAAAGGGACGAGCGAGTGAGTGAGAGAGAGGAAGTGCCGGAGAGTGTTTGTGTAAAAGGTGGCAATTAGCCGTGTGGCGTGTACGTATAGGCTAATTGAGTATAGGGACTGTTCCGTATAGCTCCTCTCGCTTTGAAGAATATAAAACGTCGAGGTAACGTCAAAAGTTGTGGAAAAAAAAAGTTCTATTTTTTTTTTATTTTTAGGGAAAGCGAGGAGGTGCATTCAAGAGAGTTTTAGTCGAGTTTTGATGACACGTTAGATACAGTTCCGGTTGCTGTTAATATTGCGTTTTATTCTCTTTTGTTTGAGTATATACCGCGGGATTTCTTTCTCTTTTCTTTACTTCGAAGTTTCGGTGGGATTTGAGAAACACGTTTTTAAAAGTCGAAACGAGAACGTTTCGTTTATCTTTTTCATAAAAGTCATTAATATTCTACAGTTATTAATTTATTACAAAACTGCGTGAGTCACAACATTGCCAATAAAGGCACAGGTAACTCGAGAAGAAACTAGTTAAAAATAGATCTGACACAAAGATTTCAATAATTTTCCCAACGTTTCAAACAAAAACCATGTAAGCTTACAAACTCAGCATAGTAGTCCAGTTTAAATTCACGACATACACACAGCACGAAACAAAAAAAAAAGAAAAGAAGAGAAGCTCGACAAAAGCAATTGAAAAATAAAAGGCACACACAGAGCAGAGAGACAGACTGACGGAAGCATATATATGTATATATATATACGTACATTGCACACGCGTCAGTCCGTTGTCACACATCCCTTTTTCGTATATACGTCTCTCGCGCGCGCGTACGTCGAATTTCAATCGTCGCGCGCCGCGCGCATTTGCATCTGCCGCATTGTCTTGGCTAATTTTCGCGAACCCTCTCCAATGATAGACGAGCGCTTCTTTATTTTCCTTCTAAATTTGAGATCTACTCAACCTTTTTTTTTTCTCTGACACGAGGGAGATCGAGTGTGTGTGCGAGCGATTTCAAGTGGATTATGTCGTGTTATTCGTGGAGTGTACAGTTCCGACGTCGGTTTTATGCAAATTTATTTGCTCAACCGACTCTCGTGAGTTATTGCGTAAATATTATTGAGGAAACTACGTTAAATATTTTAAGAATCTTTGAAAAATCTTCGTTACACAGTTGTACAATCCCAATGCTCGTTATATAGACGTTACTCGTATAAACAGAAATCCAATTAAATATAATCAAACGATTTGTAACGATCGCGCCGAACAATGCTCAATTTATTAAAATAAGCTCGTTCGCGGCGCAATTGACTTTTACATAAGCCTTCGAAGCGTTTAAAGCCGAGTAGTATAGTAATAAACGTCTCTCGTTTCACGACACAATCTCATCTCTCGCGAGAGGCATGCGCGTTTATATATTTATTTTTTTTTTACGCAGTTTTATTTTCCACACACACCGACGATTTATATTAATGACTGTGGTTATTGTAAAACGAAGGTTTTCTCGCTGTTGATTTATTTGTCGATGTAATCTATAATTTCTTTAAACGCTATCATTTCGCACACAAGGCTACCGTGTAAAAAGCATTGTCAACGAGAGCCTTATAAGTTCTTAAAAATGCTTTAATTAGCTTCCGAATATGGTATAAAAACAATAAGCGATGAAAAATGCGAACTGTCGAAGCGGCAGTTTCGCAACGTGCTAAAAGAAAGAAAAGACTCTTTTTTTTTCTAAGAACGTAGTGCAAAGTGAGAGAGAATCGTAAATTATGAATAGCAACTATACAAGAAATAAACGGGTTTGTCACACTTTTAACTCACAAGCATGGAAGTTTTCCTGAATATCGATATGCACTTAATTATCAGTTTTAAAAGCTACGTTTTGACAATCGTGCCGTCAATATTAACGACCGCTATTAAAGACGAACTTATATACCACACAAGCGTCATCGTCGTCGTTCCACTTTGCAGTTTCGTGATGCAGCGTCGTTCATCATGAAAACCTCGATCTCGCGGCACGCGAGCGCGGCAGCAGCTTTCACGTGAAAAAAAAAAAAGAAATAAAAGAAGAGACGACGCTCCTGCAGTTTCTCATCGAAATTCAATAATCAACCGAGGAGGTGCGGTATAATGACTAGAAGCCGCGCGCAATTACATAAGTCAATCGTGCAACGAGATGAGTTTGCGGGAAAAAAAAGTGAGAGAGAGAAAAACGTTTAATTTTCGAGCGATTGTTTTTACACGCGATGCACGTTCGAAGAAGCAGTCGTTTTCTTTTCTTCTTTTTTTCGAAGGTTTTTCTGAAGCGTACGTGCGCGAGATTTGAATTGACTTTACGTTGGATGAATGCATTGGGTAAACAACAGGTGTTGGGAATCTTTGTACGAAAGGTTTCAGTAACATTTTTGAAAGATTTTTTAAAAGATTATTTGATTTTAGTATCGTTTTTTTTACGAGTTAAGTGCTGATGTTCAAAAATAATGTTAGGTTAATAAACGTAAACGAATGCTCAACAGCTCTTGAAATGTTGCATAAATATTTACATATTACTTCCAATGAGTTAAGGTAAATAATGAAAGCCTACGATTTTTTCCGAAATATAATCCGTGATTCGTGAAAGTTTCCAATCCAGATTAATCTCCCACGAATGTATGAATAGTCATCGATTCGGAAATATACATGACGAGTATTTGATGACGGATGGTGATAAGCTTTTACTATTCAAATGTGTAATCGATAATCGACTCTTCGCACGACCGACCTTTACCCAAAATCATTCTAAAAATTTTCAACACTCGTTTTAATTTCGCACATATTCATATTATTAATTATGTACGCAATGAATTTACTTTCGCCTCTCCCAAATAAAAAAAAACACCGCACATTAACTTTTTCATTTCCATCGGAGAGTTGTCTCGGCGCGCGGAGATTGCCTTCGCTCGATTTCGGAAAAGCGCGTGGGCGCGCGTTCTCTCCTCGCGACTTTTCTCATTATCGATTCAACCGCGTGTTGGCTTTTATAGAGGCGGCTCGAGCGCGCAAGGCATTACGCATTCGAGCGGGCGGAATACATTAAGTCTACCTTGAGGTGAATTTTAGTGAGGCCGCGTGTACGTGCTGCGTTACATTCTTTCGCCTTTTCGGACATCATTTTGTGTTGCTTTTTTTTCTTTTAGTCTTTCGACGAGGCCATCGCTGATGATGTTCAAAAGAGAAATTTATTTTGCTAGGACTTACATCTCGTATCTGCTCTGCAGGAGTTCACCGATCGGCGATAGGAGTGTGCTGCATAAATCCAGGGTCCACATCGCTCTGCGAAATTGTATTAATTAAATTGTTAGTCTTTGTAACCCTTCAAAAAGTATACCACTTTCTTTTTAGCGTTTAGAAAAGAATTAGTGAAAAAAAAGAAACGCAATTGTTAGTCTTGCTTTGTAAGTCAATAAAAGATATTAGCGCGAAACCATGTTAAGCTAAGAAACTCAAAAGATAAGTAAACTCACGGTTTGAGAACAAGAACGCCAAGAAGGTCGACGATAACCGAGAGGTCGTTCATCGCCACTGCCGAGTCCACGGCCGACTGCAACAACAACAACAAATCACCATGAATAACCACACAATTCGCACTATAACACTTGTAATTTTTTCGTTCACTAAAGATGATCGTCGTGCCAACCTTCATGCCCTTGTTGTTCCAAACCGAGTAAATGATCTGTAACGATCGATGTCGACTCGTCAGCACAGCCATCATCGAGTCGTGTCCTCTCATCATCGTGTCCACCACCTCAGTATCCGACATCTCCGCGTACACTCCCATCTGCGCGTAATCCAGCGACGACTGCCCGGAATAATTTTTCTACGGCGATGGACAACACAAGAGATACATTAGAAGCGTTAATTTTATGCGCATTGGTGACGTGAGAAAATGAATGTTGATTATATGTGCGTTTTGCGTTTCGATTGAAATCTCGCGTTAAACCAACACGGATTTTCTCGACAAAACAAAATAGAAAAAATACCAACCGGTAGGAACGAATCGACATCGAGACCGTAAGGTTTATCAGCGTTCATCGAGATAAACTCGTCGGCTTTATCGTGATTCTGCTGTACCACCGACGGTTTCAGCTGAGCCACTCGTATTTCCGTCTTGGGACTCGGTGCCACTTGCGCCCTGTTGGGTGGTAGCCTCCTCGCCGACGTCGAACCATTGCCATTGTTGTTGTTGTGATGATTGCGGGCCGACAACGGTGGCGTCGACGACACGAAATTACGACCGGTCGATCGGTTCATCGCCGTGTTCGGCCTGTTCAATTGTGGATCCGATGGGCTGTGTTTCAAATTGTGAATTCTGCAAGAAATTAAATACGTATATTTTTTTTCTTTCTCGATCAATTACGTGTCAGCCTGTTGTATACACTCGATAAAGGCGCAAAATCGCGAGATAAGAGCTTCAAGGTAAAAAAAAAGTCAGCCTCGTCGTATTACTAATTATCGATTATTGAGTAATACGCATCAGATACGCCACCTAATCTCCCTGCTTTGTTTCGATAAAACGCAGAGCTGGGCCTTAACTATTGTTTCCCGCTTTTATCATCGTCGTGTGACTCACTTGACGGGAAAATCGCTTTCGTAGCCCTCGCCATCCTTAACGCTGCTCTGCCGTTTGAGCAATTGCTTCGGATAATCCGGACTGTTCGCCCTTCCTTTTAATTTGCCGTCGTCCATAACAGGTGAAACTGCGGCCATCGGTGCATTCCTCGGCGTCAGCGTCGTATTCGAGCGTTGAGGTCCCAATGGTTTCGGCGGTGGCATCGAAGAACGTTTGCCCACTTGCGAGAGATTCGTTGTGGAACCAGTTAGGCTTTGACGTAGCGGAGGCACTGGAGCTAGATTCTTCGAGTTTTGCTGATTTTTACTGTTCGCTTGAAGAGTTGCTCTGCAAAACAACATAAATAAATCATCAACGATTCTATCAGAATACAGAAAAGCTCTTTTGAAAAAAAACACTTACCTTATTTGACTGGTCGACGAGATCGGTGGAATAGGACTCCTCTGTATAAGCGGCGCAGTAGACTTGATAGGATGAACTCTCACGGGCATAGGCTTCGAGAGCATCGGCGTAGGCCCAGGTGAAACCGAGGACATGTTGTTCTCGTTGTCCTCGCTCAATAAACTCGACATCGAACTCGATAACGTCCTCATCATTTGCGACGGCGGCAGTGGATCTGCAAACACACAAATCGCCCAAATCGTTCAATACTTTCCACATATCAATCTTTACAAACGAAAAAAGTGTGTGTATGTACGTGCGGATGAGAAACGATGAGAATATTATAAAAGAATTGAAGAGAAAAAAAAACACGTTACCTGTATCCTCGGGAGGCTCCGGGAAAGCCTCTGGCTGTAGCGGCGGGGTGCGAGTAACTGAAACACACACAGAGAAACGATGTGGTGGCGCGAAGGGCATGCGTTATGCGAATTTTGATGTGCGATTTTTTTTGTTTTTTTTGTTAAACTAAAAACTCTAAAACGTGATCGTACGACAGCTAATAAGTATCTTTGAATGTTATACTTACGAGATCGTGTTGGCTGGAAGACATCTCGATATTCCGTGACGTTGGGAATATCGAAGGTGGAGTCGTCGTCTGGATCCGACGCTGATTTATCCTCCTCGATCGTTTTCACGTCCATTCTATAAGAAATAAACATCGCGCGTTAGAACGAAAAATCGACTTGTCTTTAGTGAGCTTCGAATGGAAAATACTCACGTGTGCTTTTTCAAACTGGCGGGTCGTTCCTTGGAAAAGCTCTTCCTTAGCGAGTTTCCGTAAGCGAACGGCGAAGCCGTCGTGTCGTTGCCCAAAGGCGACGTCTTCTTCAGATCGCAAACGAAAAGCACGATGTTGGCCGCGTGAAAACCAGCGCCGATGAGTTGATTATGCGCGATGGCGATGTCTTGAATCTTGCCCCAGCCGACGGGTACAGTATCGAAAGTTCGCGCGGGCTCCCAGCCGTAAACTTTGAGCATATCCTGACAACCGGCGAACAGACATTCGCCGCCGTGACTGAAGAACATACATCTGACGGGCGAGGCGCTGCTCTGCTCGGTCGACGAGACCAACTGGAACGACTCGAGGTCCCAGAAATGCACCACTCGATCGGCGCTACCACTCGCCAGCAGAAACTCGTGAGGATGAAATTCCACGCAAGTCGCTGGGCCTTTGTGATCGGCGAACTCCCGAAGTTGACGGCCTGCTCGTAGATCCCACAGCTGAAATAATTCGATTAATGAGTGAATGTGAAAATCTTAATTATATACTCGATTAATTTTTATAATAAGACGCGATGGATATAAGCATCCTAAATTGAAAATTGGATCGTTACAGCAAGTCTATCAAGAAGATTAAATTTTGAAAGCGCCTCGTCGATTTAGCCTTCAATCGAACTTGCATTATGATACCATCAACTCAAAGAATACACACCTTGACCATACCCTCCTCGCCGGCACTAGCAATCCACTGCCCATCAGGACTGAATTTCAAACTATTGACCGTCCTGTCGTGGCCTTTGTACGTGAATATACATCCTTTCCTTCGAATGTCCCACAATTTGATCGCCGTGTCCAAACTTCCGGACGCCAATAACTCGCCGTACGGATGAAAGTCCATGCATCTGATGCCGAGTTTGTGTCCAGTGAGCGTCCTCGCGAGTTTGGCGTGCTCCAAGTCCCAGATTTTCAGGGCACCGGTTTGCGAACCCGCGCATACCAGATCCTCCGTTTGGCCGAAACGCACGCACTCGATCGGCGTTGTGTGACCACTTAGGCTCTGAAAAATATATAAGAGATGGTTTTTGGTGCGTGTCTTCATTGGTATTTTATGAGGATTGATGGACGTATGTGTATCTTGATAAATTAATCGTTTGGAGGAACGATGACGACGAAACAAATATTAATGAAATGTTACGAGAATAATGAAAATTGAATGCGTGAGTCATCGTTTTCTTTTTTGTTAAAAAAAAATTGATACGTAAGTTCTTTTTTTTTTGCCACGTTCATGATGATCCCCTTTCGAAACTATCAATTGATAAAACTCGTCATTAGCATTGGGACTCAAAAGTGACTCACGTTAAAAAAAAAAAGAAGGGAGATAATAATCGAAAGAAGAAAAACATTTTCGTGGTAATAAACAAACCATAATGCAATTTTGCTTGCCAACCGCCCACAGGTTGACCTTCTTGTCATCGCCGCCGGTAACGAGGACCCTGCCGGACTTGTGACCCAGCGACAGGCAATTGACGTTCGACGAATGGGCGACGAAGTCCTCTGCAGAAAAAAAGAAAGAAAAATATCATACCTCGAACTATGCACACATAGGCGATTTCTTGAAAGACCTGTTATGACGCAACGCGGCTTTTCACGCCGAGGCGAGAGATACTTTTAATGCACACACGCGAACGACGACGACCGGATATTTGTTGGACAGGTGTATCTAATAAGTTTGCCGAAGCAAAATTTTTAAAATCAATAAAATGATTGAGCAATTCTTTTTTGTTGAATTGTACGTTGAGGATTTTCATTTTCTGATCTTGTTCTGGTCAGTCGAGTTCGAACACTCAAACTTGTGTACTTGACATTATTCTAAGTATGTTAGTTAAGTGGAAAAGCATTGAAGACACCTGAGTTTTGAAGAAGTCAGCATTTACTTGTTTGATTAAATTTACGTTCTCTCAGTTGGATCAAAACTGTCTTGAGAGAATATTAATTACAACCAGGTGTAAAATAACAAGTAGGCTATGACTGCGTTTTGTAAATGAGTATTTTTTACTATCATCTGATTAAACAAGATAATTTATGCGATCAATTCAAATTCTCAGACGTGCATAAGCAATGGCTAATTTAAGAAAACCAGTAAGTAACGGATGAAAAAACAAATTGATCTCAGACAGTAAAAACAAAATCTCCATCACGCTGCAACTGAATTTTCATATACTCTTATCTAGTTTCATTTATTCAAGGTAAAGCATTCGAGGCATCTATATGCACAATGAACCATGCACCTGGCTGAGAGTAAATGCTAATTTGATATTTATAAGCTGCAGCGCAAACAAAAAAAGTAATATAGACCAAGAATGTAAGCTTATCATCCGGCACACGGTTGCACCGATAAAATAATGTTGAAATAGAAGAAAGTGAAAACTTTCTATCGGTAGTAAACACAAAAAGTAAGTGAGTACCCTCATGATCTGTGCCACAATTGCTCAACACATACACACAGAGAGCCCAGAATGAAAGAGAGAGAGAGAGAGAGAAATATCACACACACACACAGAGTCCATTGCACAAGAAGAAGCCTTTGCATCCTTAGAGACTTTTTCTCGCGATCCTTCGCGAGTGCAGCACACTTTGAAACACTATGCGAAAGAAAAGTACTCACGGAGTTTCCAGGACCTCCTCGTTGACGAAGCCATAGCGACGTGTTGTGGGAGGCCTTATTTGGACCTACACCGCATGACTCGTATTGTAAGTCCTCTCCGGGCGACGCTCGCTCTCGCACTGCTTCAGCACTCCATCAGGAGAGGAGAGGAAAAGAGCAAGAGAGAGAGAGAGAAAAAAAAGAGCGAGCGGAGCGAACGTTCGTTCGTCCCACTCTTATGTGTTAGCTTGATGTGCCACCACGCGAGTCACCGTGCGGTTCGTGTAGTGCACCTTTTTCAGCGACCGTTGCGAGCGCGATCGCTTTCCTCTCTCTCTCTCTCTCTCTCTCTCTCTCTCTCTCTCTCTCTCTCTCACTCACTCACTCGACACTCGAGAGGAGGCTGACGTTGGTCGTGGGACCTTGAATTTGTGACGTTCGATAGAGCTCCGAGCGAGAGGGAGAGATCGATTATTGTTGCACTTCGAGATTTGATTGCTAGTCGAACGATCGATTTATTTGTACCGTTCGCGAGACGTTTCAATTATTGAGCAACGATGATTTTTTTTTCGTCCGTTTGTTTCTAGATAATTTACTGTTATGAACTGAAAGGAGATGATATATTAATTTAGGTTAGTTTTTACATATGTGTGATTGGCGTTGTTTCTAATTGAACATACCGCAGGTTTATTAGGATACTTAATTTGTTTAGAGGTTGAAAAATACTCTCTCGACAAACTTGCTTTACAATTATAAAAAAAATTTTGATTCACACTTCTATATATCTTTAACGATTGTAAAGATCCACACGCGACTCGCGACGCGAGTGATATGAAACGTGTCAACGCTTGAACGGGGCCATCCGCGGCAACGTTCGTTGTTTTTTTTTCTGTGCAGCAGACAGCAGCTGATTTGGTTGACAGCTGATCATCGCAATTATATATACATATATCCTGTTACATACGAACGACGATAACAAACGAATCATGGTGATGGTGTTGAGAAATTGTAGGATGACAGTGCTTCGTAGATTTTGTCATTACGTGCAGGGACAAAGTCCGGCACCGAAGATACGCGAGTACTTTTATTACATCGATCATCAGGGAATGGTAATTAAGTGAATATTTATATTTTGGAATTTTCAATTGTATATGGTGTAAACGTGATTGTTGCAGCTTTTTTTGGACGATACGAAGATTAAAAATTTTACCTCGTGTTTTAAAGGTAATTGCCGACATAAAATTCCTCTTGTCAATGGTTTCATGATGATGGTTGATTGCTTGATGTTGCAGATAAAAAGTTTCTAGCATTTTTCTTTAAGCGACTGAGGATGAATGAAACAGATAGATATACAGATTTTCCATATCTGTCACTGTGCGGTAGAGAAAGGAATTTTGTGAGGTGTGATGACTTCCCAATTGTTTTTACAAATGTGATGAAGATCGAGAATAAGGAAACTGGGCAGTCGGAAGATCAGTTTAGCTATAATCATGCCCTAGAATTATTAACTGTATGTGTAGACATTTTTATTTAGGATTGAAAAATACATAGATTTTTGAATATTGAATTTTTGATATTGTAGGTACCATTTCAACCAGATAAAATAGTTATGAGTGCTCAAAGTGGCAGAGTATACCATCCAGCTCCTGAAATTGTTGGTGGAGTAGGCCTAGTCAAATCAAGCTTAGCTATTGAATTCAGCTCGCTGTTTGAATTTGGTGATGGTGAGGATAAATGTCCTACAAAATTTACGTGGCAGGGCAAGGATTATAAAATTAACTCTGACTGGTATGCAGAGAAAAATATAGATGAGAGTCATCTGTTGTAAATATTGTTGTACTTAAGATTTTTTTAATTGTAGATATTGTTAAAAATGTACTTTCATATTTTTGATACTGTTATTTATTAAAATATATACTGTTAGTCAAAACAAAAAAAAAGCTTGCATTGCTGAATTTTTATTGCAAGAACTCGAAGAAAATTAGAGACGAATTTTTTTATAACCCAAAGAAAGGTATTGCAAAATTACTCTCTTAAACTTCTTATAGTTCTTTTACATCTATTTATTCAAACATACAGCCAATATATTCTGTATAAGCTAAATATCTATAAATGCATCCGTAAACTTGTACGATTTTTAGGATTCAAATTGGAGTATAGAATTTCCGTAACGGTTATATATAACTAGCTTTGATAATCAATATCAGTGCGTTTGTCTGCTAGATACGTAGAGAACTAATAACGATGGGCTTTGCTTGATTACACAAGCTTATTTTTATCACTGACTTCCCATAAGAAAGGAATGTTTAATATATATTTCCTCGGCAGTTTTACTAATTACCAATAGTAACGACAGTGATCCATTTAATTATTGTTTTTTTTTTTCGGATATTTTACTTGAACATTTAGGTCCAATACAAAATACGCCTGGAAACCGATATCAATTTCTACTCTACTCTGCTAAGTTAAACGTAAAAAAAATAACTTCCTTGATCGTTGATTGCTTTAAGAAACTGTGTTTAAAATCACTTTGAGTGACATAGATCCGCACTTTTTTCAAAGTTAATAATCCGTAAATTTACAATTAGAGCGCGATTTCTTTGGTCAAATGAAATCTTAGAAATTTTACAATAAAATTTAAACTCTGAGCAATATTGATTATAGCGATTCAATGTCGAAAATCCTTGAGGACTTATCTTCAGAAACTGTTAAAGCTCTCTTTCCATCTCTGAAATCAAAATAGTTCAAATTAGATTACTATACCTATTGAAAAAATATAAGTAAGAAATAAAACTCACTTAGATATGCACAAATCGAGAATATCGTCAGTGTGCCCCAATAAAGTTCTGAGGCATTCGCCAGATCTACTATCAAAACATCTAAGTATTCCATCCAGACCAGCAGTAAAAAACAGAGTGGAATTCTCCTTCCAAATAATCTTTGATATTCCACTTCCTTGATTTAATTTATGCCGCAATATCTATAGACATACTATTTGTTAGTTACGACATAAGAGTTTTAAAGCAATGAATTTTATATTATTTCAATTACTTTTCTCGCGACGTCCCAGACAAAAATGTCACCGCTGATAGTACCAGAAGCGGCAATTTGTTGAGACGCATCTTTCTGGAATGCAATAGATTCTATCCAGTTTCCAGATGCTTCAGAAGCCTCTCCATCGTCTTCATCATTTGCAGTGCTTCCTTTCAAATCTTGCAGGATACTAATTATCTGAAATGTAAATTGTTTTATAATTTATGATCGAACATGAAAAAAAAAATTGATGATTTTTCAACATCATACCTTGCCAGTGTTAACAGAACTAACAATCGTTTTACCATCAACTCCAGCAGACAAGATTATGTTATTATCCAAATGGCAGTCAATTGATGTAATGGCAGATGTATGACCCATGTTTGATGTGAATGTTGTTACGACAGAGCAAGATTTCAAGTCTATCAAACGAATAATGCCGTCATTATAGCCCACAGCTATCCTTCTTCCTGGAAAAATAAAAAATTTCATGAAGAACAAGTTCAGTATTCAAAACGAGAGAATCCTTACCATCTGGCATCATACAGGCAACTTCAGATTTCTGTCCAAAGCCTTGAACAATTTTACATTCCCCATCTGGAATTTTCCACATGTACAATTCTCCACTTTCAGAGCCAGCAATCATAACATTTCCCACTGGATGCCATTGCATCCACTATCAAGGACATTCACTTTAGTACAAACAAACAAAGGTATAATGCCAAATCTATTTATAATCCAATGACTCACCGTAGCATCACCCATTGAGTTGTCGCTCCAAACTACACTCCAATCCAAGGTCTTTCGTACCCTAATCAGACCATTCATATCACCAGTGGCAAGATAGTGATCATCATGGCTAAAGTCAGCAAATATTATACTCTCTTTGTCATCGGCAGCAGTTAAGATTAGCTCTCCGTTCGTTGTACTCCACACATATGCTTTGTCATCCTGACCACCTGTCACTGCATACTGTCCGTTCTTACTCAGAGAGCCACAAAACACAGAATCTGCAACGATTTGCAAAATTAACTTTCAATTATGTGCATGAACATTAATTTTTATAGCAAGTACTTGTGTGCTTGTCAAAAACAACAATAGCATCCTCTCTCTCCATCATCTCCAAGACGTCCCCATCTCCATCGGCCATCTGCTCTCCACCATCCTCGCTACCATCCTCCTGGACCTCGTAATCTTCCACAATCTCGACATCTCCGACGACTCCGGTGTCGTCGTCAATTTCCTCAACTACCTCCTCCATATATGGTGAAGCCGGTGGCGTTTCGTGATGAACCATCTGAATATTATTTCGAGACGAATGAGTAATGTTAGACGTATAAGGACTATCGTTGATATTGTTGAATTAATCTCGCGAATGAACGATTTATAAGTATGTATGATTTTTATTGACTTTCAACGTTTATACGACGTTGTTATCAGTTGTTATCCTGGCAACGTTGAAAGTACAACTGACCGCGCGGCATCTCACACACAAATCCTCGGCAATAAAATTTCAACAGCACTCAAATCCCACGCACCACGGGGGTTCATTAACACCGAATCCTCGCGACTCCAAAAACAATAAATTATTCACTCACCTATTGCGAATACCAACGTTGTGAGAAACAGTGAGAAAGTATCTCGCGCGCGCGCTCTCCTTTAGTATAACCTGCAAACACCGGAGAGTATTAATATAGCAGAAAGATCGGAAAACAACAAAGCGGAGTTGCGCTTGCGGAGGCGGCGGCTCGACCGCTCGACTAGGATATCGATTGGAGCGCTGACATTATTATCAATGTAGTCCTCTAAAAGAGTGTTAAGAAGACATTAATATTTTAATCTGAGTGTTTATTTATTCAATTTGCAATGTAGGTTATGCAATATACAGTGGTTTACATTTTTTACGTTCCCGAATATACGTCCCCCTTTTGCGGTATCTATATATATAGCTTCCAACACTTTTATAGTCTCTTAATTTAGTTTTCAGTTAAAAATTGACCGATGTAAGATTTATTAACAAATATTCATGCTACTGTCAATAATGCATACGCACCTTTTTAGTACTTACTTGAAATCGATTAAATATCATTTTATAATTAAAATCTATAAGCTGTCGCCATGACGACAGCTGGGCCGTGGACTTGCCCCTTTTTTGAAACAACAGAGCACTTGTCTAATACGTGAAATGTCATTGAATAATTACAATCGAAATAAATAAAAGCACAGTTACATACAAATAAATAAAGGTCGGCTATACGGAGTTGCGAGAATTAATTATAATCGTAGTACTGATATTATACTATCATCGATTAAAATCTTTTCATGTGGTTTTGCACTGGCAATAAGTGCATCCAGATATCTATTATTTGAGTAGGAAAGATTATTATCAACGCAAAGATCGGGCATACAAATATTGAAGATCTATATCAAAACCTAATCTACCCACAAAATCCAGCTAACTCGAGAAGTGACTTCCTATGGAGAGCTTCGCGACAAACACCACCGAATTATCCCAACCCTCGCTAAAATGGGTACATATGAGAACTCTTGTGAGATGTAATGCGCCCTTATTGGCCCCCTTATCATATTAGATCTCACAAACAACCCACAAAGCTCGGTCGATATCGAGCAACCTTTGTGAGATCTCTTATGAGAACTCTGAAAAATATATATTATATTTTTTTTTCATTAATTATGAAGATTTTTTAAACAATTATGAAAAAA
>JAWWMK010000108.1:0-38111 GCA_035047105.1 Galeopsomyia nigrocyanea
TATATATATACCTTCTATCAGCATTGCGCTGTTTTACATTGAAAATAGCAATCGTATAGTCTCTTACAACGTTACACCGCTTATACATATATAAATACAGTAACTACGAAAGATTGAGTAGCGAGAAATAGGTATCTCTATATTTGTGTTTTGTCCTTCCTAGTCGAAGGATCAATCTCCTACGTGTATATAGTTTTTGTCGCTTTGTAAAGAACCTTGCAAAATAATGTTCGTCTTGAAATATTTAGAAATTTAATGTGATTTGTATTTCTTTTGTCCGACGCAATGTTTTTCCCATTCCCTGAATTCTATTTGTGTACTGCTGAGTCATTATGCAAAAAATATTTTTTTTTGTCGTTCATTTTTCGTTTTGTTTGCCACAGATTGAAATTATCACCATGTTGCTGAACACTTAAGAATAATTATTCTCATCACACTGAGTCGATAATTTTCATTGTATAAAAAATATTTCAAAAAATATCTGCCGAAACGTCAAGAATTTCGAATGTAACTGAACTTTCACACAAGTAAAGTCATGCGCTAAGCCACTGAGTCACGCAGTTTATCTTTATTTTTTTCCCATTTTTGCTTCTTCTGTTGTACGAGTAGGCACTTGGCTATGTTTCGGTATGATTATTTTTTCGCTCTCTTATCAAAGTGGTTCAGGTATATATATTTGAAAGGTGTGTGCATTGAAAACCGTAGATTATCGTGAGTGGTCTTTAAATATAATTCTTCAGGCACTCGGTCGCTCTGCTTTGCTTCTATTACACAACACGTATACATACGCACTTGTACATTTTGTTTATTTTTGCTGTAATTACGTTTTTTTTTCTGTGTTATTCTTGGAACTTTGGAGTAGCACCGTGTCTTCACGTATAATTTGTTATTATCTACTATCGTCTATCACTGAATTATTGAAAAAAAAAAGAGAAACGAGGCGCAATTAAACTGCTTTTTTTAAAGAAATAAATATTGTTGTTTATTTGTCTAATGATGCTTTCAACAATAGGTTATACAATTGATTGAATAGTTTGTACACATTGTTGAACTTTTCAATAATTCAGACTCAAATTAATACTCCTTCGTAATTAAATTGTCAAGTTAATTGATATTCGGATTTTACGTTAATAAACGTTCAATATTATCATGTTTCAATAGTAGCCGGCACTAACTTTCTCGCCACTCGATTCAACATAATGTACTTCTCTTTCTACGGTTACATATGCGAAAATTGTTTGCTTAGGAATTATGAGGTTATTCTGCTACGTAGATATATATGTATTTTTCGTTTTTTTCCCTTACGTTTTGAATGATTTACTACACGTTTTACTCATTTATTTCATTTATTTATATATGAATAGAAATTGTTATATCCGTACTCAGTCTTTCAGTCACCTCAATCGACCATATTCTCCGAAATTAACTTTTGTTCCGTACGATTTTAACTCGAACAAATACAGATTACCCTCGATTACAAAAAATAATTAATTCATTTCAATATTTTTTCGTCTGCCAGATTATAGCATTTAAAATATCACGTTTCGCTTTGAACGACGAATTACTAGAGATGGCCCTTGAAAAAATTTATTTACCGAAAATTTGCCATTACTTTCGATCATTGTAATTTCATCAAAGAATGTCATTATACCTATCAATACAGCTTAACATTTAAATACTTAAACCACTAAGTATATTTGGAACCTTATTATTAACATTCAATAACTTTCTGGTGGAAATGTCAGAAAAATCAAGTATATAAAATTCAAATTGATTCAACTCAGATAAAATTACGTTCCAATACGCCAATAAAACTGAGTTTTAACTAGTGCACTTTCTATTTCTCTGTAACGTTGCTTTATAATTATTAAAAAGAAACAAAATTCATAATACGAACAATGCAATCTAGCACAAAATACTCAAAGCAAAGTTTCAAGTAACGGTTACAAATAAAATATTTTTACGTCATAATGAAATATGATGTATGCAATGAAACAGCTCAGTTTGTGTATAATATGCATCACAGTTGACAAAAAGCTATTTAGTATGCAAGTCGATAAAATTACAATTATCGATAATAAAATAATGGCAATTCGTTTATAATACAAAGACCGACCAACCTCGTGACTAAAAAATTCCTCGTCGTCTTTTGAAAGAAAATGCGAGTCTTATCTTAACACCACACGGATAAAAAAAAGCCTCACGCTCGCGATGTCGGTCAACGATTCGCGTTTTTTGCACATCGTTTGTGCAATAGATTTTTTTTTTGCTCCGATTACTCACGCGCTATTATTTCAGGGTAATGATCAATTTCAAAAAGAACGCACGAGCTAGACGCTTTAATCAATGTACTGCTTTTTTTGGTATTTTTTCATTTTTTTTCATTTTAGCACACGCACAAACATCATACTTTAGGACGACGGTATTTCCTTGAAAGACAGACCGAAAAACAGCATCAGTAGCTTTGGTAAGTCGAAAAGATATTGAACGAAAAAATTTATCCGGATCATCTCGCGTTGTATTTTTTCGCTCGTTCGCCTTTAGGTAAAAAAATATTTTTGCTTTTTTTATTCGCCCTCCTCTAAGATATCGATTGGAATTTCATCTGTGGAACCCAACAAGCGAGATCAAATTTTAGTCATGCACCGCCGTGACCTCGAGGTTCCTGCGCATAATAATTAATAAACTCTTTGCTCGGCGCGTCGCCTATTTTTTTTTGTTCTCCGTGTCGCATACAATTTGCGAATATGTTTCGGCGACAGATTGTTCTTTTGAAAACTGGTATTATATTGTTTATTGCGAGTTGAATTATTTAGTTTGGATCGTCGATCGACAAGAGCCTAATCGCGGAAATAAAGGTAGCCGCAGATCCCACCGACAATGGCGGCAACTAGACCTAGTGATAGAGGCGAAAATATTGACCTCTTGAACTTTTGCCAGTCTTCCGATTCCTTCTGCCGGCGCTTCATATCTCGCACTTGCGCTTCCATTCGCTCCTTCTTCTCCAGCCGTCTTCGGCGCAATTCATTCTTCCTAAAGTTCGAAATTTCAATCATGTCATTCATTGATCCACGTCATTTCTTTTAATTGCAGTACTTGAAAAAATTGATTTGCTTGCTGAAAAAGTGATACTTACGACTCTGGACTGGACGGTGGACTATTGGTTTGAAATGAATTATCGTCGCCATCGCTCGATGCGTTAGCGCCAGAAGTGTCATTGACGTGGTTCCCAATGTTATTTGAATTTACACCACCTGGTGGTTCACACGGCAATGGTTTGTTAGGTAGATTGCTTACAGTATTTGCTATAATTAACGGATAAGTTCGTAACTATCGAGTGAAACGGCCGCATTTATCATTAGATACGCTCCGATTGTTTCGAACGTTTGCCTAATTGACGCGAAGAAACGGGAACAAATGCAACAATTTAAATAAACTGAGACAATTACCATTGTTTTCGATTTTGGGTGCCGTCTCTGACATCATACTACTACGAGTTAAAGATTCGCCCCTCGGAGGTGGCAGAGGGGGTGGTTCGTCATCATCGTCGATTGACGAATTGCTAATATTGTTTGCATTCTCGCAGTGGTTGTTAGTAATGACATCATTGTTACCAAGTGTCTGCAAAACAAACACGCATGTCAGTTTCATTTGAAAATCAATCTCGTTGTCAACCAAAATTAGTGTATGATATTGCAATTAATAGAATTATGATGAAACTTTCAAACAGTATAAGCCATTTATTATTTTTTAAATAAAGCACTGTCGCGTTACTCACCAAAGTACTCAACGGCAGATGCTTGGCTCCTTCTATTATAGCTGCGTAAGAGAATCGCAGCTGATCGGGCGTTTGAATCAAACCCATTCGCGACTTTCGCATTTCCAGCAAAATATCTCTCACGTTCACAGAGTTCAAACCATTTTCTTCAATCTGTTACAATCAAATTACACATTAACAAAATTGCCAAAAAAAGAGAGATTAATAACTTGAAATAATTTTTCAAAACCCACCAATACTAGACAAGTATCCACCAAGCAAAAAGTTCCCGACCGACCAATTCCAGCAGAGCAGTGTACGATGGGCGGGCCAACATTTTTCTCTAGAACTCCAGACTCTCGAACATCCGCTAGAAATCTGAGGAACGCGGTGGGACTCTCGGGTACACCGAAATCCGGCCACGTGGTGTAGTGGAAGTGCAGCACGTCCCTACTCTCGTTGTTCTCCGTGTTCTTCAGTCTAATTAAAGAGAGCCGTCTATTATAAATATGATTTTAAACGGTCGAACGACTGTTTTAATGAACTCTAAATAGCTGTGATGAAAGAGGTGAAAGCTTTTTGGCCGCCGACCAGAGAGTTCGCAGCAAAGTGTTGCGCGTTTGTTACGTTAATGATTTTTCACCGAGTTTGAAGAAATTTTCGTTACCTGAGTGTCGTAGTCGTGTAATCTGATTTGTTGATTTTAGTAATGTACTCCACTTCGAGATCGACATCCGGGAACTTCATCACGTGGTCCGATGAATTTGCAAGGGGCCAGTATTGATGACATTTCACCTGGTGCTTCTCGATCACTTTGTTCAGCATTATGATTGCTTTGCTATTTTGTTCCCACACCATCAGCCAGAAGTGGCCTGCTGTATTTGGCAGTGGTCCTTGTGTCAGAATGTATTGTCTGTTTGCTTTGTCCATCTTTGAAAGAATAAATTTTCCAAGATTAGTCAAAACTGATTTGTATTTTATTAAAACTTTTAATAAAGATGACATAGACTCAATTATAATTTCAATTAGTTTTTAAGTAGCTGATAAGATAAAAAAACCTATTTCTCACAAAATGTGGAAAAAATCAGTCACGGCACAATACTTCACTTATTTCCTGGAGATAAGAAATAACTTACTTGTAGAAGATTGGCATTGATGTAATCGGTGGATCCCTTTTTGAGGACAATCCGCGTGTGATCATATGGCATAACATCTCTATATCTATTAAGATTTCTATTCTGTGGCTTCTTACTTTCATTACATGTGTAGTCATAATTACTGCACTCATTGCGGATGAACTGTAAAGAAAAAAAAACAGAAGCATATAATTAGAGTGAAGATAAGAAATGGACGATGTGTCTTTTTTAACCAGTTTAGAATTTGAAATATTTTTATTTCAATTATTTCATGAATTCTAGTTTCTGAAATACTATTGGTAGCTCGTAGCAAAAAATAGTATTCTCATAAAAAACTGTTGCATAAATGGATTTCCTGTGAGTCAGGATCCTTGGTTTTTTTCCGAATTCTTCAAAGTGATACAGATTCTCAAAATACAGGATGTTTGTATTTACATTCTAAGAGAAACTATTTTTAATCAGCCATATGTTATAAATTAGACCTTCTGAGAAATGGTAATAAATAGCAATCACTCATGGGTTTGATGACTTATCAGAAAGTTCATTTCTATTAAATCCCAAGAAGCCAGCCACAGTTAGAGGTAAAGTTAAAAGAGAAACAAAGAGATTATATGTGTCATGAAAAATGAGATCCTTATATAATGATTACTGATTATGACAATATGACATGGAACAATATGCAACAGAAAGAGAGCTAGAGAGACTGTTGCATTTACTGAGAAATGCAACTGAAAACCTTGCACTCCAAAACATAAATACCTCCTGAATATGAGTCACAAGTGAGTCTTGTTGTAGCAAGGACACAAAAAAGTCAAGAACCGAGCTATAAAAAGGGAAGAATAGCATGATGAAATTTTCAAGACCTGAACAATGGGGATTTTTTTCTTACTGCAAATTGCAGGATGACTAACGTACAACAAGAAACTACAATAATGAAAAAAATAGATAATATTTTTATAAATGAGAGTCAGCATTCATCATCAGTTCATTGACTTTACCCGGAAGGGCTTAGCAACCTGTCGAGGTGTTTAAGTAACCAGAGAAGACACAAAGTTGATTTACTCTGGGCAAATTGCATTACACTACAGCCTTATTGGATTGTAACTTAGATCTTCTTTTTCCTCAAAGCGGAGGGAAAAAAATGTGTGTGTGAGAGAGAGAAAACTTTGGAGCATCATAACTAAAGAAGTGTCAATTGAACAATCATACTCTGCAAGAAAAACTTCAAGTTCACACAGAAAGAAAACATTTCCTCGTCTCGCTCCGAATAAATTTATCATTACCGCACACGGCACAGCCAAGACACACGCACAGCTAGAGCTCGCTCCAAAACAATCCACCCACGCCTAATCGGTGAAAAGCCATTTCCGCCTCATCAGGCACCCACACACACAGACACACGCACACACTGACGAAAAAAAATAATCTTTTTTTACTCTCCCCCTCTTCCGTGTGAGCGTCAAGCCATACCTGAAACAGCACCACCCAAGCGTTCTTGGAGTTGATCTCAAGGTACTCGGTCTCCACGTTACTACTCGGCGTCGTCTCGTTCATTTTCTTTCTTTGGTTAGTCTCTCTCGGTCTTCTCTCGTGCGTCTCCTTCGATATATACGATCGTCGTCGTATACGTACACGATATACACACACGTTGTTGTAGTATCTTCCAGTGAAAGAGAGAGAGATTGTTATATTTAAAGACGCGTCATCGTGTAACGCGCGCGACGGACGACAGATAATATGAGGCCAATGAGGCTTCACTGCCGTCAAATCCAACGCAACTCGCAATAAACTCCTCCTCGACGTACTCGTTGGTACTCGTCGACGCTCCTCCGGATTCGGAATTTCGCTCGGCGCGGCGCTCGTGATCGCACTCGTCCACGTTTGGTGGGGAGCTAAGGTTGTCAAGCGGTGGGGAGGACAGGCGAGTGCAGCGACATCTTTACCTTTTTTTTCAGCGCTTTTTTTGAATTTCGATTTTAATTCGCAACACTATAAGCACTAATTTTTCTTTTTGCAATACTATCACTTGTAAATTTTTCACTCGCATCAATTTTTTCAACCATTGTTCAACAATTTTGTCTTTTTTTGTTCAGGTGGCTGTACCCATAAATTCAATCATCCATGTAAAAATACCTCAAGCTTATTAATATCTTTCACCGTTCGCCCTAAGTTTTTCATTTTTACTGCCGATGTCTCCAAATTTTTGCCCTACATTTTGATGAAGAAAAAAAAATACTTGACTACGAGAGACTGCTGTCAATGTGCGTCATCGGCCGAAATGTAAACACAAGAATTTACGCAACGCAAGCGCAACTCGACCGTCCAAAGATTGATGCAACGAATATAGACGCTTAGGCGTCTATATTCGTTGGTAGTATATACATAACCTGAATGAAGTGTACATATTTCGTCAACAACTGTCACTGAATGCCGGATCTGTTTGGCATTTTTTGAGAGATACAATTATGAGTGAAAAACAATATTGAAGTTGTTCTAAATTACTTTGCAACTGGTGTTTTTTTCTTTTTGTTTTTATTTAACGTTTACGTTCGAAGATGATCTCCAAAATATTCAGGATCACCGTCTGTACCAGCAGCTTTTTATACACCTTTTACGTTTTATGCAAATTAACTTATTTTCTGTCAAAACCTCTCGAGTACAACGAAAGTGATGAATTAGAACTTGGTTTGTGTCCTTCACAAGATTTATGTTTCTCACAATTGTAACATTCAAACTAATATTTTCTACTCTTTGCAGGAGAGAATCTAGTTAGCAAAACATTATGGATCTTGATTATAAATGTAACTCTACTCAGTGCATTTATTGTTCAACATTCTGTGATGGCTATGGACTTTGTCAAAGACATTTACTACGATCTAGATATAAAAGACATTGAACGCAGTATTTACAATGCCAGTAGTGCAGCAGTGTTGCACTTGTTGATACAGCAATGGCAACCAATACCATGGGCATCTGTTTGGAATTTCAGTGTCTCTCAAAGTAATTATTTGTGGTTTACAATCAGTGCCTTTCAAGTTATTGGCTGGTTTATAGTTTATGCTGGTTGCGTTATGATGGACATCTCTGAATTGGCTGGTCTCAAACAAGTATATTACAAGATATCAGGTAGACCGTGTCCAATGGAAATGAAATCTCTAGGACTTCAGAGGTATTACATGCACATGAGGCACCCAAGCTTAACTGGTTTTCTTATTGTATTGTGGATTTATCCCCTCATGAGGTATATACGAATTTTACTTATATTTCTTTTTGATTTCATGCAAGTAATAACTATCTCTTTTGTTTTTAGTATTGATAGATTACTTCTAGCTTCTATATTATCATCATACATGGTTTTAATGTGGTCAATTGATTATGAAGATTATACATATCAGTCAATAATGATTTCAAGAAAACAAAGAGAACTCAACACAGAGACTTATTAAGAAAAAGAATTGAAATAGTATTATTGCTTTTGTGTCATGTTTCACTGTATGTACTGCACTTTTCCCAGTCACATATGATGCCTTTAAACTCACACAATGCCTTATAATTAATTGTCGTGTGATACTAATTAACAGCGTCGTTATGCCATTAGATTAGTAGATATTAATATAATAACAGCTTAAATTTTTTATGAAAAAAATATGTAACAAAGTTACTTAATATATAATTTATTAACGTTTTTGAAAACAATGTGTTCATTTGTTTGTATACCAATAAACTGCCATTTCTTAGTTGGTCACTTGTATTAATAAAGCTGTTTCTATGCTAATGGTGCAGTTAATTATTGCTTTTCAGATTACTGAGCTCAATGAGTTTGAGATTTTCATGTAAAACATGATTTTTCGAACCTCACAAGTTAATTGACAACGTTTTTTTTAATTGAAACATTAGAGACACTTTGATTACCGGTCTTTCATTTACGCCTTTTTTCAAATTAAATTTTTGCAAAAAAAAACGCCACTTTTTTTTCTCCACTGTTTATTATCGAATGTTTGAAAAATAATACATGAAAAATTTAATTCATAGAAACTTTGCAACATATACATTAAAAAGACAAGTCTTTAGCCCGTTCCTTCAAAATTAGTCTGTTAATTTTTCCAGTATCTATTCGTGGAATATCGTTGGTAAATATAATCCAGTTATTAAAAGTGTCATTATGTTCAAGTTCAGGCATTAGTTTCAGAACATCTTCCGTTTTCTATAAGAAAAAAAAAGAGAACTTCTTTTTCAATCCCGTTTGTAATGTAGAATGACAATCTGAAAGAATCAGGAGCGTCGATTCAATTCGACATTTTTTATAACTGGTGCCGAATTAATCGATTTTTTCTGTGGAATTCGACATATACTAATACTAATCATAAAAAGGCGCGATAAATGATTAGCCCTCTTCAGATCGCTTCAAACTACAAATTTATAATGTATAACCTTGCCAGTGCGATTGCTGCTCTTTATATAATTTATTGTTTCTTAATTGTTTTTTCATTTATAGTAGATGTTAAATAAATAACAGTTAGATGAAGTTTTGTAAAGAATAAAAGAAAAGACAATGTCTGACAAAGTTACTTAATATATAATTTATTAACGTTTTTGATAACAGTTGTGTTCATTTAGTTTGCATAAGAATAAAATGCCACTTCTTAGTTGGTCACTTGTATTAAAAGAGCTGTTCCTTTTAGAATCCAATAAGATTGTGGTCTGGCTGAAGGTACCAACACAGGCATAACAAAGTTTGTACTGTGCCCAGTTGTCGACAAAACACCAGCTCTAATGCTTGTCTTGTAGAGTGGACTGACGTATCTACGATCGTTTTCCGGCAAAGTCAGTACAGGGAAAATGTGTGCTACTGGTAGTGGTGGATTCATTTCTCCTTTGCTTGCGTCGATTAGAATTTTGAATTTAGGATCCCACTTGCCAGCATCAATGTAAAGCCCGTGAATTAATAGTCCGTCCTCGGGTACTTGTAGGTTTTTGTAAATACTGGGTACCTAGAAAAATAACAGATTTAGAAAATGAAAAGAAAATGATGAACACAGTAGCATACTTCTTTGCGAGCTTCCTTATGAGCTACTTCAATATCTTCTTGATCGAGGACGACGTCGGTGATCTTGAAATCTAATTTTAATTGATCAATCGGAATATTGTATTTCCTCGCGTGAGTTTGCAGCATGCCAGTTACGAAACCTTGTGGAAATGATAAGCCAGACAACCAGAATGAGACTGGTTTTTGATCGGTCAACCATGTCTGTAAAGAATAAATTATTAATCCTTTAATTATTAAATTATTCTAATGATGGATATGACTTTTTCAAATGAAATTTAATGACAATTCCACCAATAATGATACTGTTTATTTCAGCGAGCTATCGGTCGTATAAAATACATAATTTTTTATAATAAAACAATAATCAACTTACATATTATTGGCAATAACTATAAAGATAGTATTCGCTCACTAACGTCCGTAGCGCAATAATCTCTTCGAAGGTAATAGTTAAGTTTTTATTGTTATTACCAATCATATGTAAGTTATATATTTTGTAGCCTAAAGAGGATCAAGTAATGTTTTACATTAACAGAACGACCAAAACATTGCTGAAATAAACAGTATAATCATGTCTACAAAATTATATAAACAATCTATTACTTTGATAAAGTCAATCCTTAGTTCCAAATCTCTGACCCAGCTTCCCAAAGATTTTAAAGATGGATAGACGTTCACTGCATGCCATATTTGCGGCACCTCATAACATAAATGAAACGAAATTAAAAATTCACATTGAATGCACAAAATAAAGTTGAACGATTATTCACTTGATTATTGACGAGCGATCTAAAAACATTTTCAAGCTCTTCAGACATAACGACGAAGCCTTTGATAGCTCGTTGAAGATTTTCCATGGTCAGATGGATTTTTTTCAGTAAAAGATTGTATCTCTCCACTTCGTGTAGTAAAACCACTGTGAGCGATGGTAGTCGACCAGCACTGTCTTTCTATTTATTTTTTTGCATAATATTCATTAAAAATTATTGTTTGCTTTTAATTAACGAAAATACTATACTTTGAGATGTTTCTTATTGCAAGTATCAATATCAATTTTCAGCGCTATTTTCTCCATTATTGTATCAGCCAACTCGTAAGCGATTTCCGAATCAGACTTCCCTTCCTTACCAGCGCCTACTTTCGGTTGGACCTCCATTATCGTTCCCATTACAGTTTTAGATTCTTTGAGCTAATCGAATGAATTTCAAATTTTTAAATCCCAATCTATGTTATCTTCACTTTCAAAGTATATACCTGATAAGCGATGTTTGCGTTCTCGTGCATGCCAAATATTTCCGGATCCTCGATTATCGGAAAGCCATCGATAAATTCGCGATACTCAGCGAGTGATTGATAAGACGGGCAATAGTATGTACCGGACGGTGAGTAAACGTACTCTACAAACAAGAGGCTTAAATAGCAAATCTATACTTGAAATATTCGCGCGAGATAAGCGATACATACTTCGATCCAATGTTTTCGGCGAGAAGAAGCCTTCGAGAATTGTTTTCAAGCAGCGTAAATCCCAATTGTCGGTTATCCTACCACCGTACGTTATTTCACCTGTTGAATAATAAAAAGAAACTTCGAATCTCATATATCTTTATCATGAATATAAAAAAAAATCATTAACCCGTCGTGTAAATAAGCGCATCCCACGGTATCTTCTCGTTGACGCAGAACATTTGTAAATTCAGCAAGCAACATTCTCGATCGTTGTCGCTGAATTCGTAAATAATATTCCAGCCGAGCGGACCGAATTTCTTTCGTTCTTGAATGATCGCGTGGAAGAAGCATACACCGAAGATCATACGTCTCCATTTATCTCCCAAGTCTATGAATCACGTATAAAATACAATTATTAACCAAAGGATTCTCGTAATTTCCATTGAAGAAACAAAAAAAAAACCCACCGTTTTTCTCGAAGAAATCCTCCTCGAGTTCGAAGAAAGCTCTCTTAACGTTGGCTTTCAATCCCTTGGGCGGTTCGTTCGTGACCTTCACCGAATTCTGCAGCACCGACACGGGAAAAGCAGCACTGGGCATCGAGCTCAAGAATAATCTGTAATCGTCGTGCACCAAATCGGCATTCTCGGCAATCTCGATAACGAGATTCTCAAGCGAAAGCATCCACGACGTAGCCAAGTGACAATTCTGCAAGAATACCCAGTCGCCGCGTTCGAGACCTTGGCGGATGAGACTTTCGGCGATTGGTCCTTGGCCTTGACCCAGTGATATGGATTCGTATCTGAAGTGTGAAGGGATGAGGTATAGGTTTCATGATTAAGAAATAATTGGGATAGGAAACCTTTCGGTGAAGCCCATCTCGTGAGCGAATTTCAAGAAGGCGCTGAAGGGATCGGAACCCGTGCTTAGGACGAATACCAGTGGCGTCACTTTCGATGTGTCTGGATAACTGAAGATGAGCATGATTTTAATTTTTTTATTCAAAGTTTGGGTGGAGTTTTGATACTCACAGAACTTGTAACGTAATTATCGGCGATTCTACGAATTTCTGACCGAGATTTTTCTTCACGAACGACGTCACGCCGAAGATTAATTTTTCTTCTTTCAGAGCTTTCAACAGCATGAGCTTTTCTATGTCCGTTAAGACCAGATCCCAACTGTGTTTAGCTTTTGTGTTGTTGTTTGGTAGAATATTGATTTCCTGCGTAAGTTAATGTTAATAAAGATTATTACGAGAACGATTGGATAAATAAATATGCAAGTTTGGATATAAGCTGACTTCTTCGTAATACTCAATTTTGACTTTGATGATTTTGAACATATCGTCCATAATGTTCTCGAAGCTCTGAAAATTTTCTGCTAAGTAATTAGCAGCGTTCCACATTGGATCTGTTAACGTAGGGTAGTCTGGTTTTTTCGACTGTTACAATGAAAAAACGAAGATGTAATAAGCACTGAATCATCATGATTATTGCCAAATATAAACTTACAGTTTTTATTTGTTCAGGCCCTCGTAGCAAGAAATTCCATTGCGCGTAATTGATGACACCTTCGTTCAGCATTATAGCTATATTCATCATAAAGCTGAAGACAATTTTGTGCCTTTCGAACAACCCTCGAGAAACGATGGTGTACACCGCCAATGTTATTTCGTCGTAAAGAATTTGTAGGCGCGTTTGAAGATCATTTGATTTCTCACTCGTTTCGATCACATTGTTTACGATCTACAATGGATTATTTAACATTCAATTGCAGCCAATCGATTCGCTTTCCAATTATTCTTACCTGATTGAAATACTTCAATGAAAACTGATACATAGGATCGATAACTGCGAGGTTCGCCACGACAAAGTACAAAACTGAACCTCTAGTCGCAGCACTTCTATACTTCTCGCGAGCAACTGAAATTTCCTCTTCTGTCGCTTCCGAATCGACCAGCCTCGACGCTATTACGGCTGACGTTTCTTTACTCTCGTTGAGAGTCTCGATGAGTTCCTCATTGTCGAGAATATTGCCTTCCGACGAGAACAGTAAAGTTAAAATCTTGTCTTCGATGTTCTTCAATTGCGTCTTGTCGGCATTGATCTGTGCTATCAGCTGGTTACGCAACTTTTCGAGCTCTGGTTTTTCTAATCGCACGACGTCACTGAAATAGAAAAAGAAAATTATTGTCGATCTAAAAGTATTTACTTAATAAGCAAAGAAATTTCGTACGCTAAAAGCTGATCTTCCAATCCACTGGGCGTGACGGTGAAATTGACAATCGTGACTTTGATGCAAATCTCAGGCAGATAATGTGGATTTGCCATTTTCGTAGTGACATACAGCCGGAAGTTCGAATCGTACTCGACATCGTTATCTCCCAATCGAATGAGAGTTCTTCCACCCTATCGCATTCAACGATCATCATCAAAAAAAACTTCCCTCCAAATAAAACATCGTCCACTCACCTGAAGAAAAGTCTGTTTCAACAAAATCGGCTCGAGACTCGGATCCAAAGTCTCTCCAACTTCCTGCAGCAAAATCGGCGCTCCCGTCCTTATACAAGCCTCCATCATCCTCATAAAATTCGAATCGGTCATCTTGCAAACCTTCAGCTGATTCGACTGCTCCATATTCCTTATCCATCGATTAGCTTGCTCTTGAGGATCGATCATGAGCGGCCAACGACCGGCTTGCGTCACGAGAATGGCATTTTCCGTGCTAACTTGATCCCTCGGTAATCCGTAAGCGTTCCACATACGAATTTCGTATGGATCGGCAAGCACAGTTTCCAAACTGAAGTTTGATGTCGTGCCTATTCCTTGCTCTTCACATCTCGATAACCAAGCCGTCAATAATTGCTCGCGATAGGTACTCGTGAAAGCACCAAGATACGCCAAACCACCGGCAGCCACAAGTGTGTCACCGGCGATGTTACCGATTTCTTTCTCGAATTCTTTCATTTCTTCGATCCATCGTATCTCTTCGTCGGCTAGGGCTGAAGTTAATCTACCGGATCTGCCTAATCGAGCTTCGCTCAGTGCCATGTTGTACTCTAGATCGGCGAGACGTCTGACAGCTGTGTCGTAGGCGTTTTGAAGGTCTCTGCTTTGCTTCTCAACCGCGGCCAGTTGTTTCTGCTTTTGCTCTAAGATTTCTTCGACCCCGCGTAACTCTACTTGCGCTTCTGCCAACCTTTTTTTGATAATCGTTCGTTAGTAGGCATACTTTCGAATGAATTGTTGGATAAGTTACCTTTGTCGTTTGGGCTCGACAACGCGGAAAATCTTGGCATAACCATCGACGGCTCTCACCCAAATACAAATCGATTTGCACACTTTGCTCTGTTTGGCTACGATGTCAGGCTGGAAGTCTTTGTTCATCGTGTAGTCTTGCAATTTTTTCAACAGCTTGTCGCTTATATTGTCTTTGTCGTATGCCATCAGACGATCCAGGAAGTGCACGTCGCTCAGCACTAACTTCGCCGTTGGCCAATCGGTTCTATAAAATCAATGAGAAATTAAAAAAAAAATGTCACGTTTGAGAATGTCGTAGTTTTGTTTTTACTTGCTTTTGACCGAGTAGCAAGCAAACGGCTTCCATAACGAAACGAACGAGCGCCGGTGGCTTGTTGAAAACTTTGATCTCGTTGATGTCGTTTTTGTTGAGAGCAGCCAACGCGTCTTGAGCTTCTTCTAACGCCGGCAGAGCTGCTTCGAGATCCTTTCGTGCTTCTGCCTCTAGAGCTGCGATTTTATCCGCTGTTGACTGAATTTACGTAACAAACCCAAAAATATAGTTTTTATCTTCGTAGTTATTAATGGTTGTTGCAATTACTTTTGCCATTGCTTCGTCGGCCGCAACGACAGTTCGAACTTTGTCGCATTCTACTTGCTGCACTGCGACGACTTTCATCAGTTTTGCCACTTCCTCGGAATTTATCTTCAGTTGAGGTCCAAGGGCTATTAGTTGGACTTTCATTACAGCCACCATTTCGTTTGTTTCTTTTAATTTCTGAATACAATCGTATATTATTTTAAGAAAGTTTTGGTAATATTAATATAAATTTATGTTTTTACATTCAATCCGTTCTCTATGCGACCCTTCATCGTATTTATCTTAGTACTCTTTTTGTCCAAAGTATTCAAATAAATCTTTAATAAATCCAAATAGCTGCTTGGAGTTGTGTAATATCTCCTCCGCATCTCTTCGAAGAATTTCACCGTCATTTCTTCCACACTCTAATAAAAAACACCGAGATAAACAAATAATCAAGTATCTCTCATTTTCGTAGTAGTCCGGAAGCTGGGTGGGTTTCCCGTGTGCAATAATATGTCCAAGGGAATAAAAGGGTGATTCTTGTGCATTTTGAGCTGTTGAATCCGAATATGCATATCCTTTATCAGAAAAAATGGTGCGTTATGTTTAAATCATAATTGTTTAAACAAATTATAAACAAATTATTTTTTCGACCTGTATAAATTTTTGCTAGTTAATTTGGCCTATTTTAAGAAGAAAATGTCTCTAGTAATTTTGTCATAAAATGCGAATTTCAAAAGTTATAAATTTTGAAATCTCTGAAATTTGACGATTTTGACTAACTTTGGATGTTAATAACTTTTTATCTATTACATACGAGTATTTTTTGAAAATTGAAGAACATATTTGTTCCTCAAGAATTTCCCTAAAAATTGATGTGCCTCAAAGTTTAGTCAGTGCCCGATAAGTTCGAGTCCGCGCCATTGAAAGTCAGCGCTTATGTTCCAACGTTTGGAGGGCCGGGCATTAATTTAATGGCCAGCTTCCGGACTAAGTTGCTTTACCTCGTGCATGAGCACACAAATTGATGCAAGAGCATGAACTTTATCTTCATTGTCAACGATTACAGAGCCAATCGACTTAACAGCCACGGAAAGTAAAGCTTCGTTGGGCCATTTCGAAAACCAATCGATCGTGCAGCAATTCACCAGCGATGGAAACATTCGACATCGTCGTCTAAACAGAACAATATTTTCTGCACTTGCGGTTCGAATAAAAATATTTCACTTCGAAGTTACCTGAACGCATCACCAACAGGACTCATACAAAGCATCAAGTGTAAGTGATTCCTCACACGGCCTATGAAAAATTGATAAATAGCATCTCGATTTGACTCGCTGATACCAGCTTCTTTTGCTGCTGGACGAGTTGCGATTATAGCTCTTTCTAACTCTTCTGCCTCGAATAAATTCGGCACTTCTCCTGTTGTCCAAAACAAAAAAATTATGAATCAAAATACCGGAAAACGAAGAATCACAAAATTACCGGAATTCAATGTATTATTAATATCTTCGAGAAATTCCTCGAGGACAATCTGCGTATCAGTGAACAAGAAGGTAGCAGGTTCCGCGAGTGCTCCAGGTTTCAGATAGAATCTACGCAAATCGTCGTACCACGAGCTTCTATCATAACCTCGGCTCACTTCGATCTGATGACACCTATCTCGCGGTAAATCACAATTACGTGTCTGACCAAAAAGCGACCATTACTACTTGCAATGTTTTTCTCACCGATAACCATTCATATGCGAAGCGAGTTTGGTCAAACTCTGCTTGCCCATTCCACCAACGCCAACCAGCAATCCGTTACCTCTTTCCGACCTTAATATCCTCGCTAATCTGCATAAATGCTCGACAGCGTCCATGAAGAATATCAAGTTCATCTCTTTGGACGTCGCTAACGAGTAGTCGTCTAAATAATCTTGCAGCACGAGCCTCGTCTTGTCCAAGTCCACAATCTCTTCATACAGTCTTTCATCTCTCTCAACGCCAAATATCATGAAATCACCGAAGAGCAGCAAAGGTGGATCAGCCGGTGTATCGTCTTCGTTTTTCATGGGTATCACTTCGTCGCCAAACTGTTGCGAACATATACCACTGAGTAGATGGTAAAAGTAAGTTTTGTCTTCGTCGTTTATCAAACGATCGTGGAAGACTCGCAGGCATTCGTGATAGAACAGTCTGAATAGAAAAAAAGAATCAGTTGATGTATATTCATTGCGAAACAAAAGGAAGTATACATTACTAACCGTAGCATCTGTTTAGCTTCTCTGACGACGGATGAGTCAGCTTGCAATATACCTTGAATGCACTTCGACAGATCGCGAAGATTAAATATGTAGTGACTCTTCTCGGGCGTTGGCAGCAAGTCTTCGGCTATTTGGTTGTATAATTCTACTGAGGCGGTGACTATTCGGTCGCCGATGTCCATTACCGGCTGCACGAAGTCTTTGAGGAATCCTCGCATGATGGTTCTGGGCATTTAAAAAAGCATTTATGTGGAAATTCATTTTGTGGGGTGAAGGGATGATTTTTATACCTGAATATCGCTTTTAATGAGTCTTCAGTGGGTGATGGTATGACAAGCATCCCAAAGTGCCTCACGAATCTCGCTGTCAGAGGATTTCTTCCACCTCCTGGTGGGGCGCAAGCCGTCGTCATTACAATGTCGACAATATTTTTCCAGAAAAGCTTGTCTCTGTCGAATAATCCACCAGAATCCAATATTTGCCTGTACAAACGTTGCGGAATGTTTATAGATGTTTAATCATCACGTTGAAAAATAGATGTCTTTCAAAGATTGGGTAACGCAATTGCAATCGTAATCGAAAATCAATAACACTGCGACGAGCCAAAAATAAAAAGTAAAGCTCATCGCTTCATTCATACCGATGAGTCACGACCCAATGACCTGATAATAAATCACCTGAGCAATTCGATCGGCGGCTGCGAGCCGTATGTGTCTAATTTCGGCATGTTCACGTCATCGACGAACACGCAGACGCGCTTGCCGACAGGTGCACCAAGCACGGTCTTTTTTTTCTTCTCGAGCTTCAACTCGAGGATTTCCTGTGTACGACCGCTACTCGTTTGGGCTGAGAAATTCAACACTATGGGCACCCAGGTGCTTGATGCTTCGAGGGTGTTCAGCACCATTTTTGCTATCACGGATTTTCCGACACCTGAGGATGAATAAAGAAAGGATATGCGGCTTTATAATACGTGAAAAAAAAAATTTTTTTTTTCTTGACAGCCGCACTTTTACACTGATTGTAATCAACTCACAGAGTCCTATACATTTTGTTTGCATCTTGATCTAAAAGCTTATACTGTGATGCCCTATGCAATAAGACTTTCAAGTACAAAATTATGTCTCATAATTATTACGAGCCCCTAAATTCAAATCTACAAATAGATCTTTCGAGAAAATAGTATTGGCAAATGAGTTTTAGAAGAAAAAACTCATAATTTTGTACTAGACAAAATATTAAAATAGGTTTGAATTTCAAAATTACCTATAAAATTTTCATTTAGTTTTCACCGAATTTAGTTGATAAAAAAGTAAAAAAGATTATTGGGACTATTATTAACGTATCATTTTGTTGGAAAAAGTGGATAAAAATCTTGGAAAAATTGTTGATTTTTATAAGAAAAGGTAAAATAGGGAAAATAACTTGAGCATACTTTTGTTATACAATTTTATTTACCATGGCATTTATCACTTAGTGGTTATATAATCTATCAATGTCAATGTACTATACTTAAATTAAATTGCAGTGTCTGTATCATAAAATTAATATTTTTTAAACAAAAGTCACATATTGTTAAATAACTTAAATATCGCCATTATTTTATTACTAAACCAATGAACAAATATTTCACTAATAAATGCAATTAATGCCATGGTATAAGTGATAATTAAAAAAAATATTATATTTGCATCTATATTTATTCCATTAATTATTAGAGCTTCTTCTTCAATTGAAATCAATGTTACATTCTTTTCTCTCTCACCTACACCTTTTGTCGAAAATATGAATATTCCCGATTCAAAAAGTATTTTCAAGACTTTGTCGAATTGAATAATATAAGGCGATGCTTCTTGAAATATTAAGGCTGGAGAAAAAAAGGCAAGTGCTTCTTCCACCGGTCTTACAATGTGCATTTGTTCGGTACTTGTATAAATTGATGGTAATCGCTGAAAATCACCCCAATCGGCTTGACATGCAACAATTTCATTTCGAGAATAGAACATTGATAACATGCAATAACCTTCTCGTTGGTAATCTTCGCCAATTTTAGAGTTTGCTAATAAGCGTTTAATTTTCGCGTCATTACTAGTTTTCAATATTTCAACAGTAAGGCTCAGTAAAGTTTTATGTTATTATCAATTAAATCTTGTAATGAATCGAGTTTCAAAAATTCTCTTTCGCCGTAATAAACTTTTATAATTTGGTGAGAAATTTCGATAGAGAATGTGCAGAAGATAACCATATTTCATTTTAATGATATTGATTACACACTATCCTATGATGATTAGATATTCTTTGACAAATAAGTTCAAGGTATGTAAGTAAGTGCTGATTCAGAAGAAAAACCGCAATTCATACTGTTGTTGCAGAACAGAAAAAATGCTGCTAAAGGTTCAACTCTATACTATTCAATATTTTACAAATTTAATGCTCCCAGTTGAGGGTCTCAAGGTACTTAAGAATAGTGCTTTTTGCCCTTATTCATTTAAATCTAGTTATATTTCCCTGTGCAAATGTTTGATAATAAAGTACTATTTGAAAATAGAAATCCTTTTGCGACAAGATGAATCCTTTTACAGCAAAAGAATTGTTTTTGTTCAAAACATATATATTTTACATCCATAAAATCTTTAGTATTATTTTGCGGATAATTACCAGTGCCGCCAGTGAACAAAACCGGCTTGTTAACTTCGATAAGTTTCTGCATGACGTATCCAAAGCGAACGGTGTCGACGGTAGGCACGAGTATTTCGAAGAAAGGTTGCTCGGGATCGTAAGCGAAGGCAGGCATAAGTTTCGTCCACACATCCATTCGTCTCTCTGGGGTATTAATGAAGAGTCCCCACAAGTCGCCCGACGGCGGTAAACTAAGAAGAAGCAAAAAAACAAACGAAATACAATTCTCGAAAGTCCTATTTTACGACGGTTACTCGGAACGATAATAAATCGAGAGCGCATACCGAGCGTCCGGATTATTATCCATTTGATCTCGCACGAAAAGCTCGAAAGTTTCGCGCGAACTATCGATGGCATTGCCACCGATCGCCCATAAATACGAAAATACGAAAGCTTGCGTGATGAATGTCTTCACTTTCGACAGATCCACTGTTCTCTCGACCGCTCCCGGCTCGAACAAAATACTCTCCAACAGCGCACACAGCATGTCCGCTTTACTTATGTCGACCTACATTAATTTTTCCAATAAATAATTGTACATTCGAAAATAAAAAAATTAATTCGCGTACTTGGGCAATAGCGTAATCGCAATTCTTTCGAAAGAACACCAAGCCATCCTCGACGTAAGTCTCGAACAGTTCCAGCAGCATCGTCGGTATTTCTTTGCGCGGCAACTTTTCGGAAACGCCGGCTATCCAAGTCTTGACGCGCGGCATCCACTTGAGCTCGGTCGGGTCTAAATAAACCATACCTGGAAATCCGCGCGCACGCGGAGAATATCATTATTTGCGAGACCTTTCGAGGAAAATGATTTTTTTTTTCTTCCCATTTTGCAAATCACATTCATTTGCCTTCGAATGAAAAGAGAGAGAAAGAGAAGTATACCGCATCGTGAGACAGTAGCAGGCGAAGCTTGAGCGAGGTCAGCGACCTCGAAGACCATGTGTACGAAAGGCGTGAACTTGATACGCTCGGAGTTAGCCAAGCACAGCATTTTGTTGTCGTCCAGCACGGTGTTCATATTCTCGATCCACACGGCGTCGACCGGACCGTCGCACACCACCCAGTAGTGATCTTCCGTCGTCGACTTTGCTTACCGAGCAAAAAAAAAATCAAGCGTCAATTACGAATTCTCTCGTTTTTTTTTATTTCTCCGAAAATAGAGTTTGAATTACGGCACAAGCGCGTCGTATGATGACACCGAGCAATCCATCGTGCCATTCATTGGAGGCGGGATTGACTTCGCCGTACAACTCGCCAATCGTCACGGCTTTCGGGTTGAGCACGTCCATGTGAACTTTTTGGTAATACGGACTGGGAATTCCCATCTCGTGCAAACGAGTGTAAGTGTCACAAAGTGTCTGTCGTTACGCAGTTTGATTAATTATAGTTTCTCGAGAGTCGGAAAAAAAATTTTTTTTTGGGGGGGAAATTACGTGTAACACAGTGGTCTTTCCAGATCCAGTCGGTCCGACAGTCATCACGCCGTGTCTAACGCGCATCGTCTCGTGCAGTTGAATGACTTTTTTAATCGAGCAATCTTCCGGCTGTAATCCGGCTTCTTGCATTATCTATGAAATAAAAAATCATTACTTTTTCAAAAAGAAAAATGGTAGCAGCTAATAAAAAGTGGATGATAACCGTGACAGCAGTCTGCTGCAACACGCCGTAATCTTCCTCGGGAATGTCGACGCCGGGAAAGAGATCGCCGAGTATGCCTTGAAACAGCTCGGCGTCATCGGCCAAGAATTTCGGTAGATTGCTGTCTCGCAGCGCCCTTATGAGCACCACGTCCTCTTTTTTGTCGGGATTGTCGCGTTTCAAACTACCCGCCATTACCAGTACGCTCTTCACCGCTCTAACGACCGAAATAAAAAAAGAAGATAATTGACTGTTTCTTTCTCTCTTTTTTGTTTTGTTTTTAAAATTACATACCTCATGCCAAAATCGTAATGATCCTGTTGCGACAATTGCTCGCTACACAGAGTGTATAGTAGCGTCATTTTTTTCGATAATGGCTTGGACGACTCGAAGCCTTCCGAGTACAATGTCACCTCGGCTATTAGTTCTAAAAAACGAGATGATTTTTCCATGAAAATTGCTATTTATTTTTCCTCAAACTATACGCTGATGTTGCAGAATGAAATTACTGTAATCGGGCACCATCATGGAAACCGGTCTAAACAACGATTTCAAATTGTCCGGTAATTCGGTACGACCGGCATAGCCGGGATTCATCGTGATAAAAGCAGCACACGTCATCACTAGATTAATCTTTCGACCCTCGAACATAAACCTGTTCGATTCCGTAAAAAAAAAAATAATGAAGAGATGACCGAGATATTCGACGAAAAAAAAGTGTTGCGAGCTTACTCTTTGGCTCGCGCGACCTTGGCGTTCCTTATAGTGATCAGCTGTTGAGCAATCACCGACAGTACTTCGATGTCTATGCGATTGAATTCGTCGAAGCAACACCAGGCGCCCGATGTCGCTAGTCCCGAGAAGAAACGACCCATCATCTGTGTATTTTTTAAAAAATTCGTTTGTGTAATATTTTTTTAAAACTCATTTTTTTAATTAAAAAAAATTGGTTAATGTACTTTATAATCGAGTCCCTCGGAACAATTGAACACAACGCACTGAATAGCCAGTGCTTTGGCCAAATCTTTCGTCGTTTCCGTTTTGCCAGTACCAGCCGGTCCAGCTGGAGCTCCGCCTATATATATATATATATATACGCGTCGCAATAATCAAAGCATTAATACTCAGAAAATAAAGAAAAACACACAAACCTAAATCTAACTGTAAAGCCCCCATCAAACAAAGATAACACTTGTCGGTGAGTGGAGTGATGACGAGTCTTCGTTGAGCACCGAGATACTCGTATCCATAAGTATACTCGGCATTACTCATCCGAGCGAGACAATTGTCAACGTCGGTGTCCCAATAGTAACGCAGAGCTTTCGTCCAATCGAAGCTTGCACTGCACGTCGATCAATGAATATCAATTTGATTGAACATTTTTCATCGAGATTATCTCGAAGTTACTTTACCTGGACGACACTTTATTCTCGACGAGGATCGATATCGTGTCTCTCGCGTGCACGTCGATCGTTATTAAATTGATAATGACGTCACGCACCAATTTTGGCAGCTCTCCGCGTACCATCGCGGCGAGTTCATTTAAATTCTTCGTAATTGAGATAAGAAATGAATTTATATTAGGGAACAGGGTTTTTTTTATTGATTCGTAACGAATTTACCTCGAAACATTTCTGCTCGAAAGCTTGCATATTGGCAATCGCATCGTCGGATTCTAAACTCACGTGCACATCTGTCGCCCAGAATATTTGCGATACAGTTAAAACTACCTACATTAAAAAAAAAGCAAACTTATTTTCATCGTAACATTACACACTAATTGTCTGTCATTGAAAACCTGCGACGGATAATTCCAAAGCACAGGTTGCCTTCCGTTCTTCTCGAAATCACCAATCGCCTCCTGCATGCGTTTTTTCAAACTGGAAAACATGGCGGATTCAACTTTACCCAGCCAGTCTTCAACGTTGCCACGAGCTTTCAATCCTTTTGCCAACTCGACGCGCTCGCCTTCGGGCGAGATCATCGCGACGATATCGTTGGAGAGTTTTTGACCTTCGCCCGCCGCGGCAAATTCAAGTCGATGGATAGCGTCGAAACACTTTTGTAGATGACGTTGCACTGCATGTGGATTTCTCGTCTATTCATCGTGGATAAATATGAAAAAGTCTTGTGTAGATTGGTATTTGATTTAGGAGGGATTGCGAGGTTTTACTTGTGCGAGGATTTCGAGGAGCTCGTCATTGGAGAGGAAGAAGAAACGCGGGAAGGCAATTCGTTTGGTTTCGAGGTAAGCTTCGAGGCACTTGAGAATTTGATCGAGATTACGGTTGTTTTCTAACAATTGCTCGTACAGTCCTGGTTGCGTGCAGTTCTCCAATGCCAATGGCATCTGAGAGGATAAAATTCATTATAAAAAAATATAAAATTCAATTTTACGTTATTGCTACGAACCTTAGCAGTCTTCCTCATAATCTCTTTCCACGACTTATCTACAATGATAAAAAGCTTCGACTCGATGGGCAGTTGCCTCTGAATATCTGGAGCGGAGAATATAGCTTCGAGATACATCCACTGTTGCTGGCAATACTGCCACGCTTCCTACGAATCAAGAAAAAAAAACTTTGAACAACACAATTCTATCAAGCAAACTTCACCAATGAAAAAAACCGTACCAAAGTTTTGGAGAACAAATCCAACCTCTTCACCCAATCGTCGACTCTTGGCTTGATCGGTGCCACATGTCTCGAAGCCGCAATAGTCTGTATATTAATATTACTGTCGTCCAACGTAGCCTGCACTTCTTCCAAAGATCCAAGCACGAACACATCCTTCGAGTCTTTGTGTCTCTGCACAATGAAATCCAAAGTTTTCCAGGCTCCCTCGACTTTGTTCAGCATCACTTCGAGTCCAGCTTCCGAACTCGCTGCACCGGAAATCTCCATTAATTCGTTGGAGTATGCGAACGAGCGAAGATCCTCGAGAAGTTGAAGATTCAGTGGCTCGTCCGGACGGAATTTGTGATCTAACAGCAGCTCGATTTTCGCCCAGTGCCGAGGACGGAGATTCGGATTGCGCAGGTAGCCGATTATCGGCATCTTGTCCTTCATCGTTTCCACCTTTTCTATATCATCGCGTTTGATAATTCGTTCTACATATACTGTTTTAAGATTCACACGATAAAAATTGTCGCGTACCTTTGAGATCGGGCAGTATATTATTGTCCGGCAAGCCTTTCTCAAGCTGCATGATGTTCTTCAAATTCCTTATGACGAAGGCATTCATCTCTTCGACATTGAGCGTCTCGAAATCCGCCTCGTACCATCCAGCTATTGTCTCGTCCCAAGTGGCTAAACTCTGCCAGAGGAGTATACGCAGCTTCACCTCGTTCTGGACTTGCTCAAGAATTTCAAACCTCGTCATCTCGGTTTTGAAAGCCTTTTGATGCGAACGATAGTCGCTCGCGAGGTTTGCACATTCGGTTAGTCGGTCGTTTAGCTCGTTGAGCGTTTCGAGGCAGACGTAAGCGTTGCTTTCCGCGTCGAGAAGCCACGATTGCTGAAAATGAATTTTTATTGGATGAAAATTGTAAGGTATTCGAGAAAAAGATGGTGATTACCGTGACTTCGTCGTTGACCAGTTGGATTCTGTCGATGAGGAGGTTGATGTCTTTTTGAATTTGTGTATTGAATTTTGTAATTAGCTTCGTCCGGTTTTCCAACTGTTTATCGACTGCCAGTCTCATTGTCGTGAAATACACGCTGATTCCCTGAATAAATTTGTTCAGTTTATTTTATGAAGTTAATGTAACGTTTCATTAAATTTACCAGATAGTTCGCCATGTCTTCGGCAGGCACAGGGAACTGATATTCTTCCATGATATCGTAAAGCTCTTTAACATAGTCCAACTTGGCCTCCATTCTGTCGACTTTTTTCAACGCTTGATCGACAAATTTGATATACTCGGCGTAATCCTCGGTAGACACAGGGTCAGAGTTCAGAAACTCGATAGCTTCTGTTGCCTCTTGCAAAAGCTCGTCAACTCTCAATTTTCCCAAGCTACAGGCAAAAAAAAAATTTCGTGAAAGAAGCATTGTTCGAAAATGTATTGTGCTTTACCTACTTTGGCATGATTTCTGCAAGTATTTTTTGTTTCAGATTCGGTGCTGGCAACGCTGACTGTTTGAATCTTTCCAGCTGAATGTTAAAGATTCCAAGTGGCTGAACGTCGACTGCGCTGTTGATTTCCTCTTCTTCGGTTCGATATCGCTCGCACCATTTACGAAATATGTCGCACTTCTCGTTCTCGCGTATGAGGTTCTCATCGAAATCCATATCCTCCTGATAGAATTTCCAAACGTTCAAGAACCGCCTGCTATAATTTTTAACGGCGCTGAAATTTGTCTCAAAGGTTTCCTTAAACTTCGCTTTGTAGTTTATGAGCGTTGGATCTTCATTGACAACTGCCAAAATATCTGGGGGATCGCCGCACGTTGGTTTTTCGATTTTGTTATTTATCAGCGGTCTAAGATTAAAAATCTATTAATATTTCGGGGTTTAATGTAATTGCGGATGAAAAAGAATTTTTCTAGAAAAACCTTGTAAAAGGATAAAAGACTTCATCGGATAATAGTGGATCGATGCTTTTTAACGTATCTTCCCACATCAACTGCAATGTCGTCAATACATGCCAGAATATACTTTCCGACGGATCGAGCACAATACCAAGTGCCGGATTTATCAGTAAATCGACTACGAAATAAGGAAACTGAAAACATTCAAATCTCATGAATGAAAATTATTTTGCACATTTTGAAATTAAACCAAATATTTGTACCTCATTCTCGCCTTGCGATGATCTCTTGCATTGAAGAAAATAATCAACAGCTAAATTTTCAAACTCTTCAGCAGATGGCAGAAAGTTGGTATGGGCTTCCAGAACTTTGAGCAACTCTATGTAAGTATTTCGCAAAAAGTTTTGCATCATTGTCAGTTGGTAATAGTCCACAACGTGTATGAAACTACATCAAAATCAAAAGTAAATGTATTCGCAATAATGTTGCTTGAATGCACGTTTTGATAATCATACCTGGCTAATCTAAAACATTTTTCTCTTTTTCTCGCTTGCTCGATGTAACTCATTTTAAACACGCCGTCACGTGGTAGTCTAACTTTACCGCCTATCAATAATAGCGAAAATTATAATGACCTTTTGTACTGTCCGAACAGATAATGACAAAAGAGTCAAATACCTGCTTTTCCAAGTGCAGTCTGTTCGAAAGTTATGTTCGAATCATCGGGTGTAAATCCAGCATCCAGCAATGCTCCTAAGCAAGTGTTATTCAAGATATTCAAAGCGAGCCGTCTAAATTCATTCAATTTGTTTTTGATTTTTTCCAGCTTGGCAAACTGTCAAAAAAATAAAATCAAGAAAACCTTTCATTTTCGATAATACAAGAAGTTGGCACGTTTATCGTACTTGCATTTCAACAAAATAAAACAGCGGAAGTTGCTGGACGATCTTCGTATCGACGAGCGATGAATTTAAAAAAATACTGCACATCCCTCTGATTTCCATTAGAGCTTTACGTAAAATATCGTCGCAGAAAAAGAGATTCTTTTCCAAATAATTCCTTGCTTGCATGATCTTGTTATACTTTATAGTTTTTCTCCAGACGTTGAAAGCCTTCCATTTTCGAAAAATCCCGAACGTTCTGATCTACCATCAATCAAAATCTCGTTGATATTCGATTCGCACACGATTCATAACCGAATAATAAAAAAGAAAATTACTTTTGTCAGCAGCAAATAAAATCTGTACTCTCGCTTCCATAGTTTGATAGGCGTGAAAGTCACGTCGTTGGGTGAGTACTGCGTAACCCCATTCGCTCCGATCGTCATGTATACTTTGTCGACTTCTTTGTAGGGCACGACTCTGAAATGCAATTTTTTTTTTCAATCTTAATTCTGTTTAAAAGACCAATAAATGAAATTATTTACTCACTTGAGTGCGTAAGGGTTGAAATATTCTGAAGAACGATCGACAGCATAAATCATGTAATAAAATCCGATTCCAGGATTATTACGCAAATTCCTTATTAATTCAAACTGATCGACGAATACTGGTGGCTCGGGTTTGCTAACGGAATTTGTTGCAGAATCCATGTCTAACACTTTGCCTTTCGGTTGTACCACGACTAAATCGTATTAAACTTTAGACACAAGTAATTAAATTCATTTTTGAGAGTGATAAGAAATTACTTTTTATCGGCCTTTGTTTTATAAACCAACTTTTTACAGGAGGTTGATAAGGTGGATCTTGCACTTCTGGTACTGGAAAGTAAGGTTTGAATACTTTTTTCCTTATTTCCTCTTGTTTATCTAAAAAACCTGTCTATAAAATTTTATAGTTAATGATAATCCTTGCAACTTGAACGAAATAAAAATAGAGAAATTTACTATAGGTTCTGGAATTTCTATTTTTTCCTCAATTTCTTGCAATAACTTTTTGTGCGGGACGTAAAAGTCAATCTCGTCTTTTCTCTTGATACTTGACGAAATTTATCGAAGCGAATTAAAAAAAACTCTTATCCACTCAGAATTTTTAACCTAACCATTAATAATAACATACTTTGCATATTTTTTTGGAGCTTCGCAGTGCAACCTCTTCGCAAGCACGTGCGAGCTTTTATCAAAGTAAACACGCGTGTCGCGTTTGTACACGCTCGAGTCACCGGAAAACTCGGAGCCATCGCTAAACTCAAAGTCTTCCATCACTGAATATCACTTAATTCTACAATAAATAAATAAAAAATAACAACATTGTCAGCTGGAGTTTTAAAATGAATTACAGAGTGCGACGGCATCCGGTGTAAACGGGAAACTGAAGTTGGTCGGCAGTATGTGTATCGACTTAACAAATGAATTATACTCATCAAGCCGGTACATACACGGCGAACACTGCGTCCGGAAAAATAGAACGGCTCGATAATACGATGTCTCGAGTCACGAAATACCGATGCTCGTCTTTTAGACATTTGCGTGACCTCTCTCGCAAGCGAGCGAGCGACAGTTTTTTTTATTGGTTATTATATGGTATATATACTTATTTATTTTCAAGCGGCGATGCGCTTTGGCATCGCGTGCATGTTGTATGATAAAATGTCATTTTGGCGAATCATACAATCTGATTGACAGTGGTATTCAAATGCTCTTTCGTTTGATTACAAACTGAAATGATATTTCATTCTGTCGTAGATATTTTCGTAACGACGAATTGGATTATTTTGCAGATCATTTGAAAAATTTGAAATTTGTTGCGCGAATAAATATTTGAATAGCTATTGCAAGTAAGCTGTTGAATTGATGAATATATTTATTAATTTATTACATAAATTATTTCAATATATAATTGTAAATATGTGATGAGTCTGGCTTGCTTTAGTAGATTCAAAATATATACATCACAAGATAAAACTTGGGGCTTTTCAAATTCGATTTCATAATATACAAATTAAATACGCACAGAATAATTTTCGATCTATCAACACGTGTGCCGAAAGTAATATCAACCAAATTTTTAGAAAATTATTCATATTATGTTTTCCTCATTGTAAATATTATGATGCGTACAGTTTGCCTCCGCATTTTTAAAATATTGTGCGTCATAAGATAAAACTTGGGATTTTTTTGTTCGGATTAACAATGTGATAATTAAATACACACAAACTACTTTTCGAGGACATTTTCCTCATCTTGAGTTTAAAAGTGTTGATCAGCACGTTCGTTCACGCTTTAACTGTATGCCTGCCAGAAAAATATTGACATTAGGTGTCTAGACGACACGTGTGTCAAAGATAAAACCATAAAAAAATTGGAAAAGTCAATATGGATATCTGAAACTTCACTCTTACGCAAAACGACAGCCAAAGTTTACCAAGAACGCTTTCGTTTATATGAACTGGAAAATTATATTCCTGCACGTGGAGTTTTGAACCCATGCGTGTTTTTCTACCTCTAAAAACAAAATTGGCGACTATACTTAATATTCAGAAAAACAATCCATTGTTCCATATTTCAAGGCCAAAATTATCATATTACGTTTACCTGACTGATATTGTCTAATAAGCAGATCTGATTCATCATTTTTGTTTTTTTGGACATCATGCTCGAAAAATTGGCACTTATTAAAGTATAAAAAGAGCTTGATTCCTGCGTCATTTTTGTCCTTTCTTATGTAAATACCTAAAAAAAGTATTTGAATTAAGCATCGTAAGATACTTAGAGATGAGATCTCTACGTGAACCAGTACAGGTCAAATACACCTTTAGTGAAATTTATAAATAAAATATCTCGTTCAGATTTTTTTTCATTCGCAAACGGTAATTTTTAAGCCTAGAAACTTTAGGTGGTGTAGCATATAGATTCGACATTTCGAGCCTTGCATGTCACAAAGAAAGGTTCCATGTGCAATAAATTTTGATAATATAGTTTTATTTTCTGTATTTTTTAATATTTAACGAGGCATTAAAATAAAATTAACTTTTTTTCGATACACATACTTTTGTTAAGCATGTAATTCGACAGTAGGTATCAATCACGATGAAAATATGTCTTCAATTATATGAATGCTTTGTTCCAAATTGTCTCTTTTTTACCATCCAAGCAAATGTGATATGACAATCGACTCTGAAAAAGAAAAATTTGCCATTTGAAATTGACAAAAACTAGATAAATAATTTATGAAGCACATATCATTTTCAGTAAATGTTTGGATTACTAATGAAAAATATGTGCTGAGGTATTTATACATGGGTTCATAGTAGTAGTCACATTTTTCAAAATGAAATAAAATAAATACATTCAACAATATATACTTTAAACAACATTGCATCCAAATAAAAATGTTTCATCGTCATCCCCTTAAAATTCGAATCGATTGACGTATAGAAAAAAAAAATTAGATTCAATTAGAAATCAACAAAGTAGTCCACACTGAGAATCGTTCGCCTCAGTATTCTACTACTCTCATTTTGAAAATAGGTGGCCAACGCACGCGTCTCTAAAAATACTCACCCTCTCCCTCGAGCAACGAAGAATCAGTAGCAAGGCAGCGAACTTGCAAGAGTTTTAACTTCAGTCAATTCTCGCGGTTATCCGCGCAACACGTGCTGCGCTGTGAATTCTGCCAAAGATTCATGGATTCGTGACTTTGTGAAAAGTGTCATCGATTTTCTGGCTGTGATAATCTAATTGACAAGTATATACGTTAGAGTGTTTATTATGAATAAAATTTCTTCGAACGCCAATAAACGACAATAATAAATATTTTGAGAATAATTAGTCGATTAAACGACTGAAGCATGGCTCAGCTGAGCGAGAAAATAACGACAGACACTCTGCGGAAAATCGCGTCCAACGAGGAATACGACGAGAATGAGATACTTTGCGTCGCTGAATATCTTGTCAATCTTTACGAGTACGATTTCGATGCTCAATTTGGTTTGATTACGACAGACGATCCATCCAAGAGTCAAGTTCTCGAGAAAATCAAACAATTGAATATCGAGAATGAGTCGTTTTTCGCCATATACAGCAAAGGAATTAAACACTGGGTTTGTTTCGCCGTTACTTACTTGTATAATTCGGTGATTGTACTTTATAAAGATTCGTTGGGAGTTCAAATACCGCATAATTTGAGAGAAGCGATTGGTGATCATCTGAAAGATTACAGAGTTAGATTTGAGAGTCATCGGGGTACTGAGCAAGGTGATGAGAGTAGTTCAGGGCCAATTTGCTTGAGGAATTTGCAAGTACTGCTGAAGGGACTTCAGTCGGATATTATTAAGGTGAGTTCGAAATTCATATTTTGAGTACTTTGGCAATGACACAGAGTTTCATATTTAATTTTAAATTCGTTACGAAAAACTTTCATGACGTTTATTCGAGCTTTACGTATGTATACGTTGGACGAAAGAAAAACGATTTGTAGTGACAAAAATAGCTTGTGAAATGCTCTTCTGAAAAACAATCGACAGCATTTAGCAAACGTCACGAAAGGAAATTATCAATTTGATTGTCATAAAAATATTAGCATTAATATAACTTTTAAAACTTTATAGGTACCACTGATAGAGAAATTTCAGAAAGTACGGTTCTGTACCCAATACGGCGTGCAAAGTGTCAAACGAGAATTCCGACTGTGGCTTCAAAAGTATCTACTAACTGGTCTGGAAGACGTAGCTATGGAGCTTTTGGAAGATCAAAATTACGAAGATTTCCGTAAAGAATTGTGTCACTTCATTGACAGTTGCTTGAAAATACTCAAAGAGACTTACGTGTTGTCCAGTACGTACACTTCGATACTCAAATCCGAGGCAAAGAAAAAAGATCAAGATCCGCTTTACGAAAGCGATCACAAAAGTCAAAAAGCAATGAAGGATGCGAAAGAAAGCTTCTACAGGAACAATGCGATACAGAGGAGTTTAAAGTTTGACAAGCACGATTTCATTGACCTCGATGAGGGACATCGAGTTTACAATTTGGATATACAAGAAAAGTGCGTTTCACCTTATTTTCTATCTCGATTTTATTCTTCAAAAAAAAAAACCTCCCTTATTTTCTTTTATAGGTATCCCGAGCAAATGCAAAAGTTTACCAAAATCTTCGCAGTTTTATCGCAAGCCGAGATGAACGACGAGTTAGAAATGGCTCTGAAACAAGTCAGTCAAATGTTGAACCTCGAGTTCGACAAAATAAGAGTATTCTTCGAGCAAACCAAACAAACAAGACGACCGGAACTCACGAGAGAGAATTTCACACCAGCCACGAAATTAGCTCATCTTGAAAAAGCTATCGAAGTCGTCAAAGCTAAATCCAAAGGAATAAAGGTAAATTTACGATCTTTTGTATTATTTTCCAAATTTTTTAATCGTCAATTTTTCAGGAATCTCTGAAACAAGACTCGGCCGACAAAAAGATCAAAAACTGGGAGCGTTTGATCTCCGAGCTAATCCTCGATGTACAATCGTCCCAAGACATGACTCCCGAAGAAATAGCAACTCAAACGAAAACCATCCGCGAGAGTTTACCGAAGATTCAGAAGTATTCCGCCGAGTGGTCGAAACGCGGTGTCGCTGATATCAGTATGTACTCGAATGCCTGCAAAGCCGAGGAAAAGATATTCACACCAGATGAGATGTACGAAGCTATTGCTGTGCTTGATCGAGCTAATGAATTGGCTACTGGCGGTTGTAGATTGAGAGCACCGCAGATTCTTTCGGTATTGGTGTTTCTTAGCTCTATGGGATCGTATCATGGCAAACTTTGTCAGATTGAGAGTGGTGAAGGTAGGTAATTTTTTTTTCAATTATGGATATCGAATAAGTGTTCAATTCATCTTTTTTTCGTCAGGTAAAACTGTGATAGTATCGTTACTGGCCACGATGGCGATTTTACAAGGAGAAAAAACTGTCGACGTGATAACCAGTAACGCTGTGTTAGCACAAGAAGGTGTCGACAGTCGTAAGTTATTCTACTCGATGTTCAATATCAGCGTTGCTACCAACGTGCCCGACAAAACTTACGCTCAGGGACCGAGGAAATGTTACCTCGCTGATATTGTTTATGGCAGTGTCAGTGATTTTCAGTTTGATTACTTGAGGTAACTATTCAATTTACAAGTAGATTGTCAAATATATTTAAAATTCATTGAACTTTCAGAGAGACAGCCGAAGGCTTAGGAACAATGAGCGGCAGGCAATTCGGTCGTGTGATTCTCGACGAAGTCGACAACATGCTGGTCGACAACGGCAGACACATCGCCAAAATATCGTCACCATTTCCAGGCATGGAGAACCTTAAGTACATTTACATCCAAATTTGGAGCGAGCTGGTGAACGCCGAGTCGGAATTGATGGACGATTTTCAAGAGAAACTCGACAGCTTTTCCCATCTGAAGAATACCAAAGACATGGCTGTAACGGAATTTCTCAAGATTTTCGATGCATCGATGATCGGACGAATCGAGGAGAGAATAAAAAATGACTTGAAGGATTTGGATTTCAAATTCGTGCCAACGCATATCCTCAAGTACGCCGAGACCATGATACCAAAGTGGATCGGTAATGCGATTCGCGCTCGTTATTTCATCCACGAGAACGAGCAATATTCCATCAAAGAATCCAACGGTGAACTCGCTGTGATCCCCGTCGATTACAGCAACACCGGTGTAACTTTGAAGAACACCGTGTGGTCCTACGGTCTACATCAGTTCGTTCAGATCAAACACAATTTGCGTATAAGCCCGGAAAGTTTGACCAGCAGTTGCGTGTCGAATTACGCTTACATCGGTAAATACGGCAATAAAATTTTTGGACTGACGGGTACTTTGGGATCAAAGGCCGAGCAGGATTTATTGTCGTCGATTTATAATGTGGATTACGCGAGGATACCGACTTACAAGACGAAGTTGTTTGTGGAGATGAAGGGAATCGTTGTGCCAGATGACGAATGGTGTTACGAAGTGACTTTGATTACCATTGGAATTATTAGATCGACAGGTGAGTGTTTGATAAAAGTCTTTATACAATAATCGATCTAAACGTTGATTTTTATTTTTAGGTAGGGCAGTCTTGATAATCTGTAAAACAATAGCCGATCTGATGATGTTGGAAGAGCAGTTCAAAGCGATGAAAGAATTGCCGTGGGACTGCAAGATCAAAGTGAAGAAATTCCAAGACGAAGATACGGCTGATGTGACGCAGGAGATAGTATCTCCGGGTGATGTGATCGTCGCTACTAACATTGCCGGTCGTGGTGCTGATTTCAAAACCGCGCGAGAACTCGAAAAGAATGGTGGTTTGCATGTATGCGTTGGATTCTGTCCTGACAATGAACGTGTACGAGAACAAGCTTTTTTCCGTACTTCGAGACAGGGAAATTTGGGAAGTGCACAGTTGGTTGTCAGGGAAAGTGAGATAAGGAAGCTGAATATTGACGTTTCTAATTTGGATGAGATTGATTTCGACGAGGTACTTATTATTGGAGTTTATTTTTCGAATTAAGTGGATTCTTATTAATGAAATTTAATTTTAAGGTGAAAAGAAGAATCGACATCAACGAAAGAGAACGACTGAGCGACATAAAACTGTCGAAAGTAGACGTTTTACGATACGAGGATGCATTGTTCAGTTTATTCTCAGATCTCTGTCAAGAATTAAAGAACAACAATGTAATAACTTGGGGCCATTCGTACCTGATGAAGGATTTAAAAGAGTACTGGGCATTCTGGCTCGAGGATCAAAATTTCGAGGGCAAAAAGTTTACATTGAAAGAAGCCAGTTTCATATTCTTCAAATTCAAGCATCACGAGAAGACAAAGAGGATTATCGAAGGCTCGATCTCGCAGAATCCTTATTACGGTGTACTACAGGCTGACTTTTTCTTGAAAAACGACGAGGTGGATAAAGCTAAGGCTTCATTGATCAACGCGATTTGCTTGAGCAAGAATGCAAACGTTATGTATCCAGGTAAAATAAAATTTCGTTTTTTTTTTAATTTAAGTTTTTGAATGTATTTTACTTTTCGTTTAGCATTTCTGATGCTATTTGATGCAACGCTCGAAGAGAAAGGCGCTCTACTACCTAAATTCAAGAACTTCCTGTCCAAGATTTTTCCTACGAATAATTCCAACGGCGAGAAACCAATCAGCTTCATCGCCGAGATTCAAGACTACCTGAACATTACGCACACCGGTCTCAGCGAAGAAATATCATTCATGGAAAATCATTATTTTAATGACGACTGCAACTACGAATTTCAACGAGTACTTCTAAAACGCATAAACGGCCGTGAGAATCTGTTGGTGAAGCATTTGGCCGCAAAATTGACTAGCTTGAAGCTTTATTGCAGTAACGTTGAAATTTTGCTGGAGGCTATTGAAAGCAGCGACGCGCAAAATTTGACGATTAGTCGACGATTCACGGATTATTTGAAGATTTTCAAACCGGACACCAAGGAGGAAAAGCAGACGAAGGATCTTACGACGGAGGCTGAATTGACGGAATTAAGTAAGTTGTTTTTATGATTGAGTAGTGTAAAAAATAAAAATGGTTTGTAAATCAAATTCCGTATGTAGGCTCCAAAGGGATGAAAACCATCTACGGGTTAAAGAAATTAGCTGCAGTATCGGAATCAGTACTGGACAAAGCAAAAAATCAAATTCTCGGTGCTATGACATTGGCAGCCCGGTCAGCGGCATTTCCACCTCTGAATTTTACAATTGCAAATATTGCAAGTGCAATGGTCGCTGAAGGTATCGCAATTATCGTATTGTCGTTGTTCAAGGAGGCGAATAATATAGACGATCTTGCTCAGAAAGCGGAATACCTCAAAGGTAAATTTGAATATCAAATGATTTAAAATTAGATTTGTTTTAACATTCATTCTCTTTTCATTCAGGCAAATCCTTGAATTACATTGTAAGTCTAATGATCTCGGGAACTCTGAATCTCGACGTCTGCATGAAAATCTTCCACCGCATGATCAGACTCTACAGAGAATCGTATTACCTACTTGAGCACTCGACCGACAACGTTAGATTGCTCAAGAATGTTAATTCTACTCAGATAGCAAGAGATATCAAAACTGTAGGAGAACACGGAGAATATGGAAGTGCAAATTGGACGAGAAAAATTCGTATACCCGAAAGTTTGGCTACACACTTTTTCGATACTGATATCGCGAATACTATTGTCGCGCAGATTGTCGATTTTGTCGTGGAAAAGACGGAAAGCAATGGACTTGAAAATGGTAGGAAATTTCATTTTAGCATTGATTTTTGCAAATTACTAAATTATTTGTATTTTAGGTGTTACTGAAAAAGCAAAGAAGAAAAAGAATACGAAAAAGTCGGTGTTTTTCCAAGCATCGAAGGACTCGCAAAGTATGCCAAAGATCGAGATGTATCTAGAATCAGTTGCACTGAAGAAATTTGGTGGTTCTTACGAGGAGGTTCGCGATAACTTTCTAAAATGTAGTAATTACCTTACGATAAACTCAATCCCATGGGAAGCTTGCTTAATTGGCACACCCTATTCGTCCATTGACAAATTTCACATGCCATCGATAGCAATGTTAGACCGAGACTACAGAGGATTACAAAAATTGCGTTTCAAAAACGAAAGTAAAAGCAAAAAAGAAAAGAAAGAAGCCTCGTACATTGCCAAGCAAAGGGAGCTTTTAGAGAAGGGAGAGTTTTGGCAAGTTCTCAAGAATGAAATAGCAGACATAATTGCAGTGTCAAAGTATTACGAATTAAACGGCAAAGATTTTGTAAATTATACGTTGGCAATCACTCAGATGCTACACTACTGTAAAGATCAGGACATTCCGGGTGCACCGGAATTGGCGCACAATGTTCAGAAAGATCGCTTGATCAATCAAGATCAGTACAACGTTATAATGAATCACTTTAAATTGAAACTAGAGATTATTTGATGCTTGTGAAACAATTGAATACTTTTTGTAAATAAGTTTTTGTACATAAGAATTTTTCGTATCTGTGATACTGAATTGTTTTTCTTGTCGTTGTATCTAGAAATCAGAAAGAATAGAGAAATGTTTTTATTAAATTTTTTTTCAAGGTTTATTAAATAAAAAAAAGAGACACAAACAACTCGAAAATTCGCTACAAAAGGCACCCAATAGTATATTTCATAAAGTAATAAAATACATCGGTGTTAGAAGACAGTTACAATACTGAAAAATAATGTGTTATAGTATATGTACAATTGTTATTTTTTTATTTCGTCTGACAATTATTTCAGGATGCACGCACGAGCGATGAACATAAAAGAATCTCGTGTCAATAAATACCTATATAAGGAGAAGAAAAGTATCGAGTGACTATCGGCAAAAATCTTAAACACTAAGTTTTTAACCGCGTGATTATGACTGCTATGCTAACTATATTATGCCAAAATCGCGCGACTTTCATTTACATGGCTTTTTTTTAATTAATATTATTATTTTGTATCTCGGTTCGATCCCAAAATCAATCGTCCAAGAGTGTAAAGCTTCCAAAGTTTAATTTCTTTTTTCTTTTTTTTTTTCGTGAAAAAACAGTGCATTTTCTTGATAATAATCGTTGATCGATGTTTCATTTTGTTTGTTTGTTACGTCGAATTAATTTTGAGATCAAAGTGTAGAATTCGCATCGAAAAATTCGTGTAAAACCTTCAAGAAATTAGTTTATCTCTCTGAGAAAGCTAATTAGTTATAGAAAGTATTCACATAGGGTGTATGAGAGAGAGAGAGAGAGAGAGAGAGAGAGAGAGAGAGAGAGAGAGAGAGAGAGAGAGAGAGAGAGAGAGAGAG
>JAWWMK010000119.1:0-38103 GCA_035047105.1 Galeopsomyia nigrocyanea
AGTGTCTATATAGAGTTTAAAAACGCAAATCCGCGTATCTCTAAGATATGAAAACACAGATCCGTGTTTTCTGCATTGAATAACAACAACCCAAGCCCTCAGCCGATCGTAATTCTTATATAATAATAGAATTTATGTATCAGTAATACATTATTTATCTGCGTCAACTTATGATTCATTTGCTATTACTGTACTGAGAAAGCCTTGTATTATTCGTTTTGGTACTGTAAATATTTTGAGCAGTATTCGAATTCTTTGATATTAAATCCTACAAAAAAGAAACTATACAGATACAACGTACAAAGAATGATTATTTGAAAAAGAAATAAGAATAAATACATACCCATAAAGCTTGCCGAAATTTTAATGACATGATACTGTAGATGATAGGATCGTCGATAACTGCTGACAATTGATAAGATATTACAGAACCATGCTTCAAAATATCCATAATCATTGGATCAAATGAGGTGGTAGGAACCTCGACATATAACATGACGTGCGAAGTCATCATACGTTGAACATGAAAAGGTGTCCAACAAATGAAAAATATAACTACAATCATCACTACAAAAAAACAACTTATAAAGTAAACTTTTCCAATGAAAAGAGCGACATATGTATATACTCACCAAACATTTTCAAAGTATTTCTACTCTTAGCCGAATGACTTTCATTACACTTCGTCGCATTATTCTTGCCTTTCCAATCATGTGACTTTTTCAGGCGTATACCAATTTGGATATACATTATCGTTATAAGAATCAGCGGCAAGATGAAGAATGTTATCGATGATACTTCCAAATAGTAGGATAAAAAATTTAGATCCACCTAACAGTCGTTGAAAAATTCATCGTTAAATATACGCGTGTTCAAGGCTGGTGCCAGCGCGCACAGAGTAGCTAACAGCCACGTAGCGATGAGAATTTTAATAGCTTTTGAAAATTGCGAAGTGACTTTGGTATAGAATGGATAACAAATTGCCAAATATCTTTCGACTGTGAATGCTGCGATGGTTAGTATAGAGACATTTAATGACATCTCTGCCGCCCAATTTTTAAAAGAACATCCCACGATGCCGAAAGAAAGCTTTTTTGGAATTCAATGTTATCAGTTGGAAAAAAAAATTAAAATACAATTTATTATTTATTTAATCAAAAGTAATTACTTGGCTGGGGTTATATATATTGTACATTTCTTGAGTTGTGCCGGTGATCAACACTAAAATATCCGACATGGATAAACTGAACAGATAACAATTGGTCGCCGTGTGCATGCTTTTGCTGCTCACGGTGACAATACATGCAACAGCATTGTTGATCAAACCAATAATAAATAGGCAAACAACAATCACGGCGATAGAATTCAAATCTGACGAATCTAAACCACCATCTTCTACAATTTCTTCGATTTCTTCGTAAGGTATCGATGGTTCCGAATTTTCACTTTTATTCATGTTTTTGTCAAAGTACGTCTGATAAATCATAATGAATGCCACAAAAAAAATTTAGCCTCCGAGAATCACAGAGTTAAGCAAACTAACGGTTTGATTCATTGATACCTTCTACGATGCAAAAAACAACAACAGCTGAGTAGATGAGATAATAATAATGAAAGGGTTTGTTTACCAGGCGATTAGATAACAGGTTATACTATTCTTATGAAATGAAATTTGTCTTGATAGTAGGTATATTGCATTTTCTATAAATACATTTTTTTAAACAAAGCCATACAGTCATTGAGTCATATTTTTAGATTTCTTAGAAAAGATGTACTGTTTAAAAAAAAACAGTTTATCAAAAGTAAGCCACTACGGTCAACAACGTCCGTCTTTTATTGGCCGTGTGATAGTTGGAAAATACGATTAAATCATCGTATTCGCAATGTAATTCTGCCAATAATTTTTGAGGCCAGATTCGCCGTAGATAAATGGCGAAAATTAACCAATGGGTCTGCAAGAGTCGCCAACAATCTGCTTCTTTTCCGTTTTAGATAAGGCGGTAATTATGGCTCGTTAAATGTTGCAGCATAAAATTTCAGTAGCATAAAGTTTGATAGTAGTGACCTAAAGACATGTGTAATATTTAAAAAATTCTTTGAAATACATACAAAAATGGAATATACCGACAACTTTTATGGAAGTTCGGATGACGACTGGTGGGACGAACAGATCAATGATATACTCCGCAACATCTCTACGGAAAATTATATTTATAATATGCCATATTCGATATCCAGGATGATTATTGAGATGGAAATTTGCATTTTTCTGATCGGATTGATTGGCAACCTTATTGCTTGTTTTGTTATAGCCTGTAGTAAGTCCGCGTACACGACGACAAATATGTATCTGTTGAATTTGTCGATTTCGGATGTTCTATATTTGATAACGTCAGCGCCCACTGATATTTATGAGTTCTACAACGATAATAAGGTAAAGTTGATTTGAAATTTTTGTTTTGTTTTATTACCACTTTAGCGAATTGTTGAATTAACATTTCTTAGCAAGAATCAGTTCTGATTTATCATAAAAACTACACAAAGTAATTCAATTATGTTCTGTTTAATTCCAGTTTTATGTTAATAGTTCAACAGTATGTTTCCTCAAAAATTGGATTGGCGAAACATCAGTGAATGTCTCCATTTTGACCATAACAGCTTTAACAGTTGAACGATATTTGGCAATCTGTCATCCATTTTTTTCGCGGGCAATGTCGCAAACATCAAGAGTAACAAGGATTATCATTATTATTTGGCTATTTGCAGCCTTGTGTGCTTGTTTACTGGCAGGACCGTCAAGAATTATTGTAGATTCGGAATCATCGGTAGATGTAATGTGTCATGTCAAGCCTCTACCCTACACCATACAAGTAACGACGATTTTGTTCTTCGCATTGCCGATGACAGTAATTTCAATACTGTACAGCATGATTGTCAAACAACTCATGTCCAGGAAACAAATATTTCGTCAAGTTGATAAGCACACTCGTAAAACTGTAAAAATGTTAGGTAAGTCTAGTTTACATCAAACAGAAAATACTATTGTATATCTTATTATATGTTTGTTCCAGTGATCATTATTATAGCTTTCTTCTTATGCTGGGCTCCATTTCAAGTGCAGCGATTGATGACCGTATACTTTGTAGAAGTCGATCATCGTTTTCATAAAATTTCTAATACAATTTTCCAATATTTATCGATCATCACGGGAGTGACTTGCGTATTATCAGCAACCGTGAATCCCATAATCTATACATTCATGTCGAGAAACTTTCGGAATGATTTCAAGGTATATTTCTATATATAAAATTTTATTGAAATGCATAGTATTGATTGTTAAATATAAATATGTGCTTTATTTTATTTACCTGCTATCAAAATATTTGTGATAGACTATACACACACATACACACACACATACATACACAAACACACAAAATGTGTCACTTATAATGCACAAAGAAATGTAGTGTGAATTTCTATACATAAAAAGTACTAGTTTATTTTCATTGACAATTGTATCATTATGATAGTAAGCTGTATATATTTCTAGTAATGAACATTAGAAAATACATATCAGGTTAGTTTCCCTCAAAGTCTAGATAAATAATTCCTGTTTCAAATCATAAGAGTAATCAGTTTACACGGAGTACGATACTTTAATAAAGCCAATTTATTTCGCTTCTTACCTTAAATGCTTTGCGAAATTTGCTAGACATCCCGCTATAAATTATAGGATTTATAATTGTCGACATGATATATGAAATATGAGCGCAATGAGTTATAATACAATAAACATTGTCGAAAGAAGTTGCAATGTCGTATCCAACGTCATAGAAATGAATCGTCATCAAGCGTTGAGTATAAAACGGAATCCAGAAGAAGAAAAACGTCAACACGTTTATGACAACTACAAATAAACGACAATTTAGATTTTTTTCACACTTAGAGCATATTTTGCTGAGTACAAGCGCCAACTTACTTAGAATTTTCAAAGTTCTTTTGGTAGACTTATCCATTCGTGCATGAACTTGCGCGTCTTGAAAGCCAATTCCTTTTCTGCTAGCAGTTCTCGCAAGATTTGTTCCAATCAGAATATACAGTACGGTTATGATTATTAAAGGTACGATGAAACATAGCAACGTTATAAATTCCAACAAATACGGTACGACTTTTTCGCGTAATTCACATGTGCCCACACCTTTTCTTCTCTCGTAACGATGCTGCGATGCTATGGGTAGTGAAATCAATACAGCAATCGACCAGACGATGACAATTAACTTTTTCACTCGAGATATTTGCGACATCGCACGGGCAACGAATGGCCGACAAATTGCCAAGTATCGTTCAATGGTGAAAACTGTGATTGTCATTATAGACACGTTTATCGATATCTCCGCAGCCCAGCTTTTCATAAAACATCCGATAGTATCGGCGTAAGACTTGTTATTCAAAGCAAAATAGAAATAAAAAGAATGAAATGTTACAACTTTTATCGAGAATATATAAGTACAGTATTTACATAAACATATGAATTGCATACCGGAGCCGAATGATAGACCTCATATATCTCATAAGGAGCACCAGTGATGACTAACAGGAGATCCGACATCGACAGGCTGAATAAATAACAATTGGTTGGTGTATGCATGGATTTGTTGTATCGAATAACAACGCAAACAATCGTATTGCTAACTATACCGAGAACAAAGATACAAGCATTCATCGCAATGACCAAATGGAGAATCAAATGTGTGTCGCAGTAATGACTCGAACGCAACGATATTATCGTAGCGTGATTCAAAAATTCACTTGACAAATCTTCCGAATGAAATTTCATGATCAACAGTTATTTCAATTACGAATCACTGTTCAATGTCTCTCGCGAATTGTGATATTGTGTTGGATGCTTTTTATGGTCGACGGTGTACTATAACAAACGCGTGAGAAAATAAAGAAGCATTATACGTCCAACGGACGTACCAATTGATAAGATAATATGTAACATTGAAAATTAAAATCACATAGCCCTACTTTTTTTTACTTTTCGTCGGGTTAGTGGAAAAAAAACACACCTCCAACAAGAAAACACACATCCACTTTTTAAATGTAATTTTCAATGGAAAAAATGGATGTGTGATTTCTTATTGGAGGTGTGTTTTTTTTTCCACTGATCCGACGTTTTCATCATCTGCAAAATCTGATCCACTGTATATGGCATATGAATTTAGCAAGATAATTTTCTACAACAGTGAATAGCGCTGTTCGGCAAAAATTGAATATTATTATCTATCTTGACTTGTACATTGACAAGTATCCATTTTCAATTAGTCAATTTTTAATTTTCCCTCCTCTTTTTCAGCCAAAAACACAACAACCGACAGTAAAATTCCAATGAGCAAAAGGTAAATCATGTTCTTGTAGAACTGTGCGCTCGTATCTGTATCCATTTTCGCCTTAATATCCTAATAATCTTTTATCACGAAATACTCGGTATGCTTTTCGCGAAGTTCCTTCATTACGCTAGTCTCGTCATTTTTAATCCAGTGTCTTATCAGTCCGGAGTCGTGAATCCTTTGTATAATATCATCGAACCTATATGAACGTAGGGTGAAGTTTTGTGATGAAACAGAAACATATTATTTTTAGGTATATCGCTCTCTACGTATATTTTGCAAGCGAAGCTTCCTCCTTCTTATTTTTCCAACGATTCATAAATATGAATACTCTAAATGAACCAATGCAAGCAAGAAAAAAAAATGACAGATTTTTTTATTTTCTATAATAGTGATGAATAACATTTAATCGTTTACCCGATTTGTTGACATAAATGCATTAATAAATATATCAAAATTTATTTTTGAAGAGACTATTGAATGATTTTAGTTATCCCCTAAGGTTATTTTTGTAAAATTTGGTCATCACAAAGAAAATAACGAAATTTAATAGAAATCGAACCGTTATTATCGTTAAACAGAGGTATTCCTAGTTTCATTCTTTGTAGAAAAATTCTCACGATGAGTGAAATCCAATGTCCTTCTCCATCCACAATAACTTGCATGAACGCTCTTGGTAGTTCGAAATAGTAATGCCTATTGAAATTAATAAAATAATTAGTTTATCGTTGTCTCATCGTACGAAATTAATCAAAAAGCTATTACACCGTGCTCACCTTGAAAGCCTCTCGAAATTTGCTCGACATAATACTATAAATCATAGGATTTACAACTGCAGACAAGAGATACATGACACCAGATAAGTTCGTGACAATACAGTAGACTTTGTCGTAAAAAGCTATCTCTTCGTCGCGTGTGATGTCATTGAAATGTTCAGTCATCAAACGTTGCAAATGAAATGGAGCCCAACACAAGAAGAATGCCAACACTATAACGACTGCAAGAAAATTAAGATTTAATTGTTCTAACATAAGTTGATTTTTTTTAAAAATCTTCAACCAACCCAACATTTTTAGAATTCTTTTGTTAGAGTTATCTACGCGCACGTGAACTCGCGCCTCATTCAAGCCAGTTCCGTCCTTCTTAGCAGATCTCTTAAGGTTTATTCCAATCAAAATGTACATCACAGTTATTACAGTTAGAGGTATAATGAAAAATAAGGTCGTTGTAGCTTCCAATGAAAAAGGTATGGACCTTTCGTCGAATTCACAAGAAATTATATTTTCTCTAATCTGATAACTACTCTGGCTTGCCACGGGCAAAGAAATTAAAACGGCCACTATCCAGATAATGACTATTAATTTTTTGACTCTTGATATTTGCGACATCGTATGGGCTACGAATGGCCGACAAATTGCCAAATAGCGCTCGAAGGTAAATGCTGTGACGATTATTGCTGATACAATAAATGAGATTTCGGCTGCCCAATTTCTCAGTAAACATCCGACTTTTCCACCGTAAAACTGAAACATTAAGTTATATAAATATGAGATAACTTGAGTAGTGGTCAAAATACTCTTCTTGGTCCAAGTATTTTCTTTTCATGAAAAATTAGCTAAAGTCTATTTCTTATAATTTTTCTTCAATGCTCTGTCAGTAAAAATGTAAAATAAAATATTTACTTGAATCAAGAATAAGTATTTATTTTATTGAACAATTTATCATTACTGAATTAGGATTGTAGATCACATATATTTCATGCGGAACTCCAGTGATGAGCAATAGTAGATCTGACATCGATAGGCTGAATAAATAACAATTGGTTGGTGTATGCATCGACTTACTGCTTGCAATGACAATACAAGCAATTATATTGCCAACTATGCCGAGGACGAAAATACAAGAGTAGATCGCAGTGATCAAATGAAGACTCATAGGCGAGAAGCAGTCACTACCAGCAGGAACTGCGAGGAATGTTCCCACATTGGAAATTAATCCTTTGGTGTAATTAGAATAGTCACTCAACCAGTCGTCGGACTGAAAATCCATGACTTGAAAAAACTACTATTTACAATATCGCTTTTTTTGATTTTACAAAATTATGTTTCATAAATTTCGAAGCTTGGTAGACGGTTTTCGTAGCCCATGATTACTAAATTGTGCATAAAGGAGCTACTGGTCCATTATGTCGAACGGATGTACGCCATTCGATAAGATAACATAACATTGAGAGTAAGAACTGAAATCAAAATATTCTCAGCACGTGTATTTTTTCCACAAATTGGATTTTTATTTGGATATGCAGTTTTTTTTTGTTTTTACAAAATTATATAGTAAATGATCGTGACTGAAGTTCATTATTTAAGGTTTTCGAAAAATTACATTTACTCATCAATTACAAACAGATTGAATAGCATTTCTATCTTGATTTTGAATCTGTCGCATTACCTTTTGATAACAGGTCTTATCTAAATTCAATCAAACAGCTATCAAGGCCGCGCTCATGTGCGAGAGCAAGATCCCGTTTGTTTACTCATAGTCGACTGTATGGAATTTGCTCTTGATCTTGAGTCTGTCAAACAATATTTTGACAGTATAAGCTCCTATAAAATTAATTGAAATTTTATTTATATTAAACTATCAAAAATAAAAATTTTGACAATATTTCTGTATGACATTTGAACTATACCTTAAAGGCTTTTCGAAAATTTTCAGACATAAATGTATAAATTATTGGATCAAGAGTCGGTGATAGTACGCAAGAAACAGCCGTGATAAGCCAAAGATATTGCAAAATAGCATCATAAGTTTTGCTAAAACGATTGTCAGCTTCGGGATTGTACATAACCATCAATCGTTGCACTTGAAATGGCGCCCAGCATAAGAAGAAGGCTATAAAGATGGCCACTGGAAAAACACGATTAATCGAAATATCTCGTTAGTATTTCTTTTTCTAACAATAAGAAAAGATTATATGGATTTCAATAATAGTCGAGCGAAACGTTATAACATCTATTTCATGTCGACTATAATTTACCTAACATTTTTACAGTTTTACGAGTGTGCCTATCAATCTGACAAGTGATTTGTTTTCTGGACATGAGTTGTTTCGCAATTAAACTATACAATATCGAAATGACTGCCATCGGTAATACGAAGAATAAAATCGCCATTACTTGTATGCTGTAGGGTATAGGCTTAACAGTACATACTACATGTAACGAATTATTCAGCATTAGCTGAACTTCCAATAATTATAGATGGTCCCGCCAGTACAGATGCACACAAGGCTGAAAATAGCCAAATAATAAAGATAAACTTCATTATCCTTGACTTTTGAATTATTGTTCGAGAAAAAAATGGATGACAGATTGCTATGTATCGCTCAACTGTTAATGCTGTTATCGTCGAAATGGAGACATTCACTGATGTTTCGCAAATCCAATTTTTGAGAAAGCATACTGTTGAACTGTTGATATAAAACTGAATGACACAGTATTATTTTTATTTCCTCTCCAAATGAGATAGATAACGGAGAAAATTCGACTTAAAAAGTCCAAAATGAACTTTACCTCTCCATTATTGTTGTGCGCGTATATGTCACCTGTCGTCGCCGTTATCAAATACAGCACATCGGAAATCGACAAATTCAACAAATACAAATTAATCGTCGTGTACATGGACTTACTACAGGCTATGACAAAACATGCGGTAATATTTCCAATCAATCCAATGAGGAAAATGCAAACCTCCGCCGCAAACAATATTGCAAATACCGACTGCGGTACAACAATTTCATGTATTATTTCTTTGCTGGCGGTAAAATTAATAGCATGTTGTACGAATAATTGTAAATCTTCCCCGGTTAAAGATACGTTATCGAATTGCAATAATCCGTTATTTCCACTGTCATATGTATAATCAAAAACCTCCATTTTTGTGTACAAAGAAAAATATTTTTGTTGAACCCGTGGCCACTCCCAAACTTTGAGTTACTGAGATTTTTTTTCGCGAGCATTTAACGAGCGATGATAGTCAACTTATCGAAAAAGGAAGAGGAGATTGCTAGTCCTTGCTATAAATACAGAATATCGTAATTAATAGTAATTTTATCACGTACTTGTTTACTGATTAAATAATATCAAATTGTTTCAGTCATTCTTACATGTGGAAGCATAGTTTTGAGTTAAATGACATTACGCTCTACAGTACCAACTTTACATAAAAAATTCCTAGTAGAATTCATTTCCTCAGATTCAAAAGAGCCAGAATAAGTGTCGTATGCTATTTCTTCAAAACCAGAGAAGAAGATAAGAAATCTATCTGTTAAATACTGCTTAATTACATTTAATTCATGGTTGATCAATGACAATGCAACCTTGGTCTGACAACAAATAAGTGTTGTTAAGCTGTTAATAAATTAAATTCCAAAACTGAACACTCTAATCGCGTAAATTTGTTGATCCAACTGTATTTACCATCGAACAACGTCAAGTAATTTAAAAGATACGCCTTACGATAAGCAGCGCGGAATATTTTCGTTTCCTCTTGTTCACGTTGATCTTATATGGAGCAGTCGCGTGAATATCTTCGTCGCGCGTGAGATATTCGTGTGAAAAATTGCTCAATGAATGGGCATAAAATAGCGTTTGGAATTCTGAATTGATTGTAATTGCGAGTGTGAAGTTAAGTAGTTTACTTGCAAAAAAATGACGTTGATGTTTTGGAAGAGGAGAAGATATGTGGTGTCGGTTTTGGCATTTTTCGGAATTCTCATGATCTACATGCTTCGAGTGAATTTAAGTGTTGCCATTGTGAAAATGACCGGAAATCAGACTGTTATTGATCAGAATGGCAATACCACCTACGTAAGTTGGCGAAGAATTGATAAATATTTTTTTGTGTTACATATACAAACAGATTGCAAAAAATTGTTGTTTCTAAACTATTTGATTGATCTTTCAAAAATCATCTTTTATTTTATTTATTTATTCTTCCAAGATACATCAGCAGTAGTCTAACACGAGGGTTAGAGCATAATTGCCAAAACCTACTAAAGAGACTAAACCTCTTGCACGTAGGCTTGGACGTACAATGTTCTTACATGTAACTTACAATTTTTTACTTATAATCTAAAATTAACAATTTTCATTAATTCAAACAATGTAACAATTTAGATTATATAACAGTTCATACGTTTTTTTTTCTATCCATTTTCTTAATCTACATTTGATATCATATCTGTCATTTCATAATAAAATGACGACTCTATAATCTTTTAAATAAAAAAAAAAAGTACCGCGAAATGGACTTCTAGATAAACCAAAAGTAACCGCAGACACTCTGCCGTTTATGGCTTGCTAATTTGACAATACTAATTTGAATTTTTATTGCTTCAATTGCGTTGATAAGATAATGTGATTCAGTTTATCTTGTTAATGCTCTGCCGACTGTTATTAACGCAATGCAAAATTTATACAAGAAATCACTTAAAAAATTAGCTTGTTTTAATAAACTCTTATGAAAAATAAAACATCGTATTATACAAATAAAAAATGACAAACACAATCGTATAATAAAATGAAAATAAATAAAACAAAAACATCGTCTCTTAATCAAGGTTCGAGAATTCGACTGGGACTCCCGTTTGCAAGGCTACGTACTGAGTTCATTTTTCTACGGCTACATCTCGACACCAATAATCGGTGGCTGGCTCGCCGCTCGCGTCGGTGGCAAACGAATCTTCGGCTTGGGTATCGCTGTCACCGCATTGTTCACGTGCCTCACTCCACCCGTGACGAGACTCAGCGTTTATCTACTCATCGCCATCAGGGTGCTCGAAGGCATATTCGAAGTAATCTTTCATAAAGATTAAAAAAATAGAAAAGAAAACTTTTCGAAAATTCAACGCCTATCTGAATTCCAGGGTGTGACGTATCCAGCGATAAACGCAATAATGGCCAATTGGGCACCACCCCTCGAGCGTTCTCGACTGGTTACTCTAGTCTACGCCGGTGGTACCGTTGGAACAGTATTAGCCATGCCAATCTGTAGTATGATGGCCGAACGACTTGGCTGGGCAAGTCTTTTCTACGTGCTCGGTGCGACTGGTCTAATCTGGTATGCCTGCTGGTGTTACATTGTAAGCGATCGTCCCGAGGACGATAAAAGTATCAGCGACAGTGAATTGAAATATATAAGGGAAAGTCTTAGTTCTGTGGACAACGAGGTGGGTTTAGAAATTTGAAGAAGACGATGCAAAATTAAAAAGCTATAACAACGTGTTGCAGAAAATTTCGCATCCATGGAAAGCCATGTTAACGTCACCGGCTGTTTGGGCAATCATAACGGCTCATTACAGCGAGAATTGGGGCATGTACACGATGATCACACAGCTACCCACTTTTATGAATGGTAAATACATTTCTTTTTGAATTAATTTCTTTCCTTTTTGAAAAAATAATTTTTCATTTTTTTTTTATACACAGACGCGTTGAACTTCGATCTGGAAAAAGCTGGCTTTTTATCAGCAGTGCCTTTTATCGCAATGTCAATAATGGTGTTAATAACCGGCCAATTAGCCGACTGTTTACGCTCGCGTAAAATCCTCAGCACAACCCAAGTGCGCAAGAGTTTCACGTGTCTGGCGTTCGTGGGTCAAGCGATTTTCATGATTTGTACGGCTTTTATTCTACGAGCCGAAGTTGCAATCAGTTGCATTACTTTGGCCGTTGCACTTGGTGGTTTTGCATGGTCGGGTTTCTCGTGAGTGAGTCTATATATATATATTCGCGTTTTCAATCAGCGTTCTATATCAACTTGTACTTTGCAGCGTTAACTATCTGGATATTGCGCCTAAGCAAGCGAGCATTCTTTTTGGCATTGGTAACACCGTGGCTACGCTACCAGGCATCATCAGTCCTATATTCACTGGATATGTTGTCAAAGAGAAGGTAAATCAAATTATTTGCAAGTCTTTCGATTTTATTACAAAGCTTTCGTGATTTGTTTTTTTCTTTTTTTTTCTTTTTTTTGCTTTAGACGGCTGAAGAGTGGCGAGTTGTCTTCCTGGTAACCAGCGGTTTCTACATCGTCGGAGCACTCGTCTACGGTTTCTTTGCGTCAGGCGAGCTGCAGCCCTGGGCATCGAGCAACAAGAAACTACCTGCTGACGTAAATTCGATGCTTGCGACAACTTAAAAAATTATTGGCGCGATATGGTGAACGATACATGAATACCCGCAAAGACTTGATTATCTAATACATACTCAAAGACTTGAATCGTAAATTTGCAAATGTAGTTGGTACCGAAAAGAATTACACAAGCATATTTGCGTAGGTATGCAAGGCTATAATACATTTATTTACAAATTGCTCATGAATAGTCATTAAAATTAAAGATTTGTCAACATGATTTATGCAACTAAGAATTTTACAATTAAGTATCAATGTCAGGTAAAGCCGGAGCCGAGCGATTGGCGTAATACTGATAACTCTTCGCTTCAGTGTCACCAACGAAAACTCGATAATTAATTTCATTGACGTCGATCGAATTCATTTGGAATCGATAAGCTCGATTGGTGACGAACCAAAGTCGCCCGTGAAAGTCGAAAGCAAACGAAACCGGCCACTGTATGATCTGATAATCCTGAACAAAAATCAATTCATCGAGTTTCGATGGCGATTGTCTCGTATCCCACATCCCGATAGCATTGTCCGCTAAAAGACCGTAGTATAATATTCCCTCGGCTGACATTCCCATACCGTCTGTTTGCGTTGATTTGCGTCCGTGCGATCGTACGAGTTCTATGGAGAAAAAAAAAATTAACGATTATGCGTTATGGCGGATATGGGTATACATAATATTAGTGATATATTAGAACCTTTAACGATGTTCATTCGACTTTTCATGAAAGACGTTGGGATACTGTGTACATCGAACGACGCGACGGCTGTGTAATAAACCCAACGATCTTCATTATCGACAATCGGTGACAACGCGATCCCGTTAACAGGACATCTAAAAGTCATTTTCATGCCTTCGATAGTCAAATCGTAAGCGATCTCTTGTGATTTCATAGTATCATCGCGAATCTTCCACGAATCTCTGGCTTGCAACGAGAAAACGATGATACCGGGATCTTGAAAATCCGTGTCGGTAATGTAGGCCCAACCTCCGTCGGTATGATCCAATACCAAATCGTTCATCAGTACAGTTTGACGATGCGCAACTTCGTCTGGGAATTCATAGGTCATCAATACTTTGTTGTTATCCTCTAAATCGAAAATCACCAGTTTGGCAGGACAATTATTTTTCGGCTCGGGAGTCATCAGATCTCTACGACCAGTGTCGATAACCCACATTCGACCCATAGGATCGATTTCCATGCTTAACACGAATTGCAATGCCGAACAGTTGTCCAAAGTTTGCATTTCCCAGCTTGGAAATGGCTCCAGCAGTGGTGATAAATCGTACAAGGACGTGACTGCCAATGTGACGGGAACTCCAGTTTTCCATCGTGGCACACTCAGGTAAACTTCGTTTTTCCAAATTTTCAATCCAGCCAAACTGTTGTTCTCTTTCACGTACGATCCGTCGTTCACTGCCGATACGTAAGATTCATACGACGGCCACGTGTAGTTGATGTAATTCCATTGCAACACTACCTGCGTTGTGTTCTTTTCGCATGACACTGAGACTAATGATATCACAAATATGACAATCGAAAGAATTTTCAACATTTTTATTTGCACTTGTATACACGAAAGCTTTTATGCATGCAATACGTTCGTTCATTGTTTAGCAACTGTCGAACTCTGCTTGACATTGAAAAGCTCGAAACAAAATGATTGCTACTTGTGAAAAATCTTCGTTCATTTTGTCGTATAATAGACGATCATTGCTAGATTTTTTTTTCCGGAAGTCGAAGTTCAGCCGTTCATTCAACTAATTAATCATCCCAGAAAATTCGCGCAATACTATACAATTTCACGAATGAATTCTTACAATTAAATAATTTTCCGCGGTTGTCGTTTAAAAAACAATGGATTACCGTCGATCCACGCGAGCGGAAAATTGAAACGTTCCTCTTGCGCAATTTCCTACGTGCCTTGCATTATACATTACATCTATCTCTCTTACTCGCTTACAAATTGATAATACACGCAAACGAGTAACAATGTTCGGCTGGTATAATAACTCAATGCGTTTATCAAGGCGAAATTAGAACGAGAGACGTTAAGAGATACAAGCGTGTAAAATGACTTTTGGCTTTGCCGATTTCTCAAGTCATTATATTTCCTGCATGTCAGTCATATACGTGCACGCGCATACACATATATATCCCGGAGCGCAATTAGCGCGCCACGGGAACCACCACTATGCGCTGTAAATACGTAATGGGTTACTCGGCAAAACGTTTTCATCGCTAATTTTTTTTTTCGTGGCTGATATGACATGTCGCGTTTACTTTGACCTTTGCCGACTCTTAATTAACTGCTAAACAATTGAAAAATTGAAAATGTGTATGTGAATACATGAGGAAAAAACTGATTTGTAAAAATATTTTTTTTAATTTTAATATTTATTATTTTTAAACATCGTTCACGTGGATCAAACATCATAATTCAAATTTAAAAGTCGTACTAGCTGTACCTACAATTATATGCTTCATTATTCTAATCTTGCAACATCTCAAAAAAAAATTGTCATTTATCTATGTACGCAGGACGGATTATTCAATATATAGTCACAACTTTGGCGTGAGATGCAATTCGTAGAAGCGACACACGCGTGTGTTACCCGATCGCCGCCTTTTTTTTTTCTCTTTTTCCATGTCGCATGGAACAAACCGATAAGCATCACCTGCGTTTAGTTCGCAACGAGGAGGCGATAAAGAAAGATACTCAGTGTTTTAACGATCGAGCCCAAAAGAAAAAAAAGAAATTATTTGTCGTGTTACAAATGACCGAATTTTATTGTTTTTTCCCTCCCGAGATAAGCGATCCGAGGCCGTAACGCGTGCTTGTATACGACAAATCCGTCCGCTAAAAACATTTCACTCTCGAGTGCCAAGTCACCTTATCGTATCTATACATATTATACTAAGCGAAAAGTCGTGCAAAAATCATCGACGATTTAATTAGAAGCCCCCGAGCGACGAGTTACGTTGCGCTTGCACACACGCTTTCTAATCAAAACAATGCCGCTACTGATGTATTCAGGATGAAGTTGTCTTTCTCTCTCTCTTACTCACTCTCTTTCTCGCGATATTATCAATGCTCGGGGGCTCGTTTCACGTCACGTTACATACACATTTTTTTTTGGTGTGACGGTGTTCCCGAGCGAAAATTCTCGTGTATACTTTACAACCTTATGAGAACAATGATTGCTTATCTTTTTTTTTTTGACTTGCGAGTTAGCTTTCTCGGCGCGACAATGGGTATATCGTCCTGATACCTATCGTAATTAGACGAAACAGCAAGTACGCCATGATTGTCATCGTGAAACTATACTTGTCTGATTTGTATATTTTTTGTTTTGAATATATTGTAGATTTAGATGTTCGACTGAAAAGTTTTATCTGAGATTATAAGTGTGGAGTTAAGGGTCGATATTTCTTTTAGATTAGAAAAAACTAAGTTTTTTTCGCTTTGAATTTTCGATTGTATTATATATTGAAAAAACATGCAGCGATCAATTTAAAATTCAACTGCCGTTTAACTTCAAATCATTTTTCAAACAGGATGTAAAATTTGACGAACGACATTTACGCAGGATTAAAAGTCATCATTAACAATCATTTTTAACTCATTAATAATTTTTTTAATATTTTTCTTTTTAGTTGGAGCATCAATTTAATTAATAACCACGAATTATCAATTGAATAAAAAATATATGATATTCATTAATTCCTCTCTCGCAAAGTAACACACAAAGGAGTCACAAGCGAAAATAAAAAAAAACAAATGATTTTCACTCGCTTAAACGAGCTATTCAATCAACCACGAAGGATAATATAATAACTCGTCGTCACGCAACACACATCCGAAGTGCGTCACTGTGCACTGATTACCCGTCTATATGTCTGTATACGAATATAGGGATGTGCATACCTTGTACGCGAAAGTATCCGTGAATAATGATGTTGCAAGTGAGAGAAACACGACAGACATTCGATTGCGATATTTGTGTGCTTCAATTTTAGGATATTTACTGATGTTAAATTAATTCATTTAAAAAAAATGTTAATTCAAAGTTTGCTTGCGGTATTAATTTTTTTCGCTAAATTTTCAGTTACGTTATTTATATCTCCACGCATATTTAATTAAAAAATAAAAGGAAAAACTTTGCTCAGCTTGAAGAATAAAGAAATACAAAAATAAACGTTTTTCTCACAATTGTCACAACATAGGAAGCTTGACTGACCTACTTTCTACTAATTGTAAAAAATTGAATTCGCTTCGGTATCCTTTCCGCTATCCACGTGCCAACCAATAAATGATTTTGCCCTTTCGCACTATTCGATGAAAAATACGAAGGAGGAAGCTTCGCTTGCAAAACAAAAATTTATTCGTTGACACGTGGAAAGCTGAAAGGACATCAGAGCGAAAATAAAAAAGTAGGCCAGCAAAGCTTTTTTCGGCGTGAAAATTCGAGAAAAAATATTTTTCATTGCGTTGTACGCATAAACTATTTTCAAACTGCGTAGAAATGTTCAACCTGCAGCCAGTAGCGTTTGAGACTCGGAAAGCGCAATTTCAAGATTTACCATCTAGTCATGCAGAATGAATGGCAAGCTTTTGTTATTTTGGGCGTTATGCGCTTACGCTGCTTACTGTCAGGTCATCTGCTCAGATTATTCGGAAGTACTGAATATTTCCGTAGAGTACGTACGGAGAAACATCATGCCAAGGCAAGTGGCTGTTATCAGCAAACCGTCGTATCATTCAAATCTTATTCCGTCGATTTTCATAAAAAAATTTACGGAGGAATTCACACTGTTTTACTTTTTTCAGTTGAAGACTACAAGCATTACCATGGTCTTCGTGTTTGTAACGTGCTTTTAATAAGTAGTGAAGTAAAATTTGATGTGCTTCAATATTTGAAAAATCTATCTATCCAAAACAAGCAAAATAAAAATGTATAATTTACCGCAGTGTGTAATATCTTGTTGATCAATATTATAATAAAGATAAAAAAAATTTAAACTGCAAAAGTTTGGATTTAATTTCAATTAACTTTTCTACATATCCACCATTAATTTTTTTTTGCACTAACTTCATGGAAACATCGACGCTCGCTAAGACATTTCGCCGTTAATCCTTCATTCGCGCGCGAACACCCGTCGTTGAATTCTGTCTGCCGCGCGCCTGATAAGATCGCTCGCGGGGCATAGTTAAAGTGTGCCACCTACACACACAGACATACACACCTCGAGGGGGATAAAATCAACGGACATCAGAGTCGTCGCGTGAATTTTTGTTTTTTTTTTCCTTCCTCTCTATCTGAAACACGATTGACATGTCACGTGCGTGGAAATGTAATTTTTTACTTTCAACACTCGATAATTCCAATTATGTATATGAGACGAAGTGACCATCGCTCCTAAAAGGCAATCGTCATAAAGTTCACTCGTTAAGCAAGAGCGAGAGAAAGTAAAAAGGACAATCAGCTCTTACAACAATGAAGTGCCGCTCGCATAATTTTAATTAGCCGACGACGACGCGCGCAACTTTACGATTCTTCCTTTTTTTCTTCTTTGCGTGTAAATCAAAACTTTCCCGTTTACGCGCAATGATAAATCGCCAACGCGACGTATAACCAATTAGAAAAGTAACGCACCCACACACACGTAATGTACTTACCTTTCTCTCTCACACACAAACAAACAAACACACTCTGTTATTTAGGTTTTAACCCGTCGCCCGATGTCCTCTCGTCGTAAATCGCGCCCGAGTTGAACTCAATATCCTCGATTTGGTCAAAGAACCGATTGTATGTGTACTTGTGCGATTTTATCGGTACAACAGCGAAAAAAAAAAGAAAAGAACAACCCGCGCGGAGACTGTACAACGCTCTCTCGGTTATTTAAGAATGCAAGTGTGTGTGTGTATTGCGAGAGAACGCTTGTTTGTTAGACGTTGCGTCGTAATTTTTTTTTTCATTCGCGACTTTGGTATTCAGGATGTGATTGTTTTTTTTTTGTCACGAAATTCAGAGTGCGCGTAAATCAGAAAATCGTTGTTGCTCACAGAACGCGGAAATCGGGTTAATCTCGCGCGCTCTGATATATGCTAAAAAAAATACACTGCTGATCGCATTGTCGAAGTACTTTTTCAACGAGCGAAATTTTCAAAATTTGAGCGATCAAAAATCAATATATATTTTTTTTCCGGGTTAATAAAAACGAAATATCGCTTTTAAGAAGAATATTCCGAACTAAACTAATTGAATTTATTTATTAGTTTCAAATATGGCAATGATGGCCGGTTGAGGTCACATAGAAATTGCAATTTTTCAAGAAACTACGTCTTACTCAAACATCAATTTGAGAGATAGACTAGTTTCCTTAGGGCTTGAAGAGGTTCTGCCCCGTCAATTTGAATCACACTGAGGGTTATTCACGCGGTCTTCTGATCATCGAGAGAGCCGGAGTCTCTTTGATCGTTGACCTCGCGAAATAACTTCCACGCTATTCTCAAGTGCAGAACCTACTCCTCTCTCGGGAAATACGCTCATTTCTTTACAGTCAATTCAAAGCACAACAAGTAGTTTCTTGAAAAATTTCGATCTCTAATATCTTTCATTTTTATTTTCGGACACCGAGTAGTTTTATTGTAATGATTCCTTTCAAGACTCGCGGCAATGTAGATAATCATTTAATTTGGACACCTATCATTCCGGTGCTGGAAACGACTCATCACCGTGGCTGAAAAATCATCGGTAGGGTAGCCGGGGAGTCTACGAATGAAAGCTAGCAGCTCAGGAGGAAGAGCAACCTGCGGGTTCCACTCTCCTCTTCATCTTCTCTCTTTATTCGCGACTTTGATATTCTGGATGTATTTTTTTTTTTTTTTTCGAGAAATCATAGCGTGCATAAATCACAAAATCGTTCTCGCGCTCAGCACGCGGAAATCAGTTTAATCTTGCGCTCTGATATAATATGCAAAATAAAAAGAAGTATATAAGCGACGATTTAATCGAGCTGTCGTCGAATCGATTATAATCCCAATGGCTCGATTAAGCGATTATCGCGATGGATAAATGAGATAATTAGAAATAGTTGATTCATCGCCCAGCTTAGGAAAATTTTCTCCAAATATATATCCGTGCGTTTATACGCGTATCCTGCTCCATTATTTTCGGTGACAATAATGTGTGGATGATCGAGCGGTTTTTTTACGAGCAATAATGAAAATCGACGATGCGTGTGTAATATGACTCGGCTATAGTTAACAATATACGGCAAAAAAAAAAAGTTGACGAGATTTACTATATGATATAAAGAAAATACGAGCCGAAACCAAAGACGCGCCGATCAAAAAATTATATCATTTTTATTTCCTTCTTTTCGAGTGATATGTATAATACACACCTCAATTATCTTCGAATCGAAAGATTCTCACTGATACAATCACGTATACAACTATATTTTCGATTCGCGCGTGTATACTCACAAACACTGTAATTTCTTTTCGTTCCCTCGAGAATAAAAAAGTTTAAAATTCACACAAGAGATTAAAAAAACAGTGGTGCAGTTTTCCACGCCCACGATATATATATATCGCTAAAAAAAATTTGGCTTTCTCCCGCAATGGTTATTACAATGCGCAAAAGCCTTTTACGACTTCCTAGTGAGCAAGAGAGAGAAAGATGCCATCGAAACCTGCACTGCACTCTACGGGAGCTTCAAAACCTTTCCTTTCACTTTTCAAGTGCCGTTTGTTCGGACCACCTTTTTTTTTTACTTTTCTTCGAGTGATAATGCTATGCTGCATAGTGGTTGCGCGAAGACCCCCCGTTGGCTGTACATTGTTTTCGCGTATATACGGTTATATTGCTGTGCGGGATGTACGCGGACGATTTTATTGGGTGTAGATGAATCTTTTTTTTATGTTGTTTTTGTAATTTTGAGTGCAGTTTTGAATGACTTTTACGATTTTATTTTAAAGTCGAAATTATAATTGAAAAAAATATATTATGTCTGCTACAAATTATGCGAATTTATCAATGATTGCAGCAGGGGAATGATGATGAAGATAATTGCGAGGATATGTAGGAAGGTTATTCAAGTTTACACTTTTGTTGTTATAATTTTTTTATATTTATTGTGTTCAATTGACAAAATTACACACTGTGATCGATTAAATATGTATCTTTTGTTTGCCTTAAGTAAATTTTTTTTTCCAAATAAGAGCTCGTCAAGTTTCATCTCACTACATATATTAAAATCACGCTATAAATCCAAAAATTATGGTTATGCTGCTAGTCTTCAACTGAAAAAAGTAATACAGTGTGAATATTAGAGAAAAAAACGATAATATTGGATGAAAAAAACTATTTAAATACCTAAGTTAACCAGATCTAAAGCGTGATATTCCTTATAATAGAACAAGACACACATTGCGATATATCGATTATTTTCAAACTTGTTGCATTTAAGAATTATTTATCCACTCGTAACATCTATTAAACAATTAGAAGTTTGAAAACGCACACTTTCAATTGAAATTCAACATTATTGATAGATTTTAATTTCTTCCTCTCTTTCTTGAACAATGCCAAATGATTTCGGTCATGAATACCGCAATCGTCAACAAACTGCCGATGAGGAAAAGATAAATCATATTCATGTAAAATTCCGTGGTCATGATCGTCGAATCCACAGCGACTTTCATCTGAATATCGTAATCCTCTGCCTTCATCGAATAATTCTTGAATTTTTCACGAATTGCCTCCACCGAAAAAGCTTCGTCGTCCTTCATCCAGTGCTTAATCAGTCCAGACTCGTGAAGCCGTTGTATAATAGCATCGAAGCGATGAACGTAAGGTGAAATTCTTGAATAGAATAAGGAATTATACGCTGGTACTGAAGGTTCCTTCACCAAGCTCAAGATCTAACCATCAATGTTCCGCGAGAAAAAATCGGTCATAACTTTAGCCATAAGGGCATTAGTGTCGCACGTGTTGTATCCAATAGCCTTCTCATGATTTTTAATTAGATTGAAACAATTACACTTGAAATTGACATCTGCCTCATTTTTCATCAACCACTCGAGCTCTTGGCTATTCAAATTCTTCAAATCCTGTGCTGAATATTGACTCTGTAAACACGGACGGACGTTTGCTGCAACGGCGTCTTTTAAAGTTTCGAAATGAATGAAGCGCTCTTGATAGAAATTTACATGTGTCAAGAAATCCGTCAGATTCGTGGAAAATGATATGAATATGTAGATCAAAATCATGTATATGATTCTCTCGACGTTGCTTTTGAATTCGTCGCTTACTGAATTGCCCAATATTATCTGACAAATATTGTAGATCGACCATACCTTCAAATCCAATTTGAACAACCTCGCCAAAGTAGCAAAAATGATAATGATGACTGCAAAGATACCAAATACTACAACCGATGTTTCGCCAAATCCTATTCCATATTTTGGTCGTTGCTTGACAAGTAAGTGATTCTGCATTGAATATATGAAAATACTGGGGATATTATAATGCATGTCAATGGCTGTGATACCGTAAGTATTCGTGAAATCCACAATGCCTTTAGAAACAGCGCGGTATACATTGCTACTGCTGCCAATGATTTTAACGTGGATGGAAAAATTAATGGCCTCAGCTAAAGCTTTCATGATTTGAATGTCAGTGCCGCGCATTGAATTCAGTCCTTTAAACTTTTTGTCAAGGAGAGCAAGTCTCGGAGTACCTAAGTGGAATGCCTTATCCAACTCGTAACCATGTAGATTTTGCAGTTTATCGGGAAAGAAGGTGGTGGTGGTTGATAAATTTTCTTTCTTGTAGGTATCGATGAAAGGATTGTAGTGATGAGTAACTACTCCAATATAGTTTGTAGTATGACTGAATAAAGACTTGGAATCGAATTGTTGGTGTAACTCAATCACAGTGATGTCTAAGACTTTGACCATCCAACTGACTTTGAAGAAGACGCGGAAATCGAATTTAGTGCCGGGATTGATGATATAAACCAAGCACTTTGCTCTTTTTGGTTGGACAGGAGGTACGTATGTGAAATGAAACCAATCAACCAATTCTTTGATTACACGCTCCGGTTCGTCTTCATAGATGAAAATGACATTCAAGTTATTTCGGTGTGATCTCTGCATGACTTACCAATCCTTTTCTCGACTAATGAAGACGGTCCTGCCATTGGAGGAATCTCCTATGTTGATGTTGACAGCCGAAAACTCCTCCGTAAATGTTTTTACGAATATCGCTGGAACTAAATTAGAATAGAACGACGGCTTGCTGATAATAGCTACTTGCCTTGGCATGATGTTTTTCCGTACGTACTCCACGGAGATATTTAGTACTTCGGAATAATCTGAGCAGATGACTTGACAGAAAGCAGCGTAAGCGCATAGTGCCATTAATAGCAATAGCTTAGAATTCATTCCGATGATAAATTTTGAATATGCGCTTTCCGAGTCTCAACACCTACTGGACGTAGTTTGAATATTTCAACGCAGTTTCAGCATAACTTATGCATACTGCGCATAAAAAAATATTCTTCCCCGCAATTTTCACATCGTAAAAGGTTTTGCGGGAGAATATTTTTTTTCTACGTTACATAAAATCGATTTCACTTCCACGTTCCTCCAACTGCTGCAATGACATGTCAACATATAGATTTTCAATTTTCGAAGTAAAGTAAAGCCAGCTCGCACCTTCGTATTTTTCAATCAATTACGCGAGGGTACAAAGAATAATAAAAAATTTTGTTTTTTTTCTATTGAAAAAAAAAAAGAAACAATTGATTTATCTAAACGATCTCGAAAAACACCAAAGGCTAAAAAAGAAAAAAAACAACATCCAGGAAATCTCATCCCCTATAACCAAAATAAAAAAATCCATATATTATACAGCAGGCGCTGATAGCGTGTCTATGCGTTCACCGCTATACACACGAAATAATCATAACGCTATCTTTTACATCCCGTGTTTCGCAGGGCGCCGGCAATAATTCGCACGAAAGTCTCGCTCGCGCTCGTAATTGCAGGCCTCGCGCCGACCAACCTGCCGATGCAGAAGGGGACGAGACGAATTTATTGAATGCGAGAGAGATTAATCGGGGCTCCTTCTCGATTGAAGTTTTTTTTTTTTTTGTTCTCTACTGTATAGGCGCCGAAGTTCACGTTTTATTTACGGGCTTATTCGTGGGTAAACTATCAAATTATTGCGTGAAAGTTGAAATTATTCGTTGTATACAATTGTTATCCAAACTAGTAAATCACAAAATAAAATAAAAAATCAATCTCATCGACGTGAAATACAGTACTTTCCGCAAATACCGACTGAAAAAACACGCCGACCGGCGCCATGAGAGGTAGCCCATTAGGTTTAATCTGTAGGCGCTCGGCTCGCGCCACAACTTTTTTCTTTTTTTTTTTTCGCTCGCAGCCCCCTTTGTGATTTGCTGTAATGACAACGCGGCGCAACAAGCGCGAGCAGCACTCACTCGCGAAGGAAAATTACCTTTATATTCTGCCCCCTTTTGGTGTTTATTCGTTAGCACTTGAAAATTATTGTGTGATGTGGCTTCGAAAGGAAAGAAAAAAGAAAACACGAGATTGTGAGAAAAGAGCATCGTGTTTTATGCAGTGTCGTGAATAACGTGTTGTTAGGAATGTTATATTTATAGGAATTGAATTTTCGTAACTATTTATCATTGATTCCGTATAATAAACACAAAAATAAAATACATGAAAATTCTTGTCGTACAAAATTTACATAAACGAACCAAAAAGAAAAACCATCGCAACGATTAATAATAATAATAATATCTGGTTTACAATTTGAACGCAGGTCAAACATCGCGCGCGTTCATCAATCTCCGAGCGTGTACTGATGGTTATCCGACCAATAACCAGTGCAAACACATATATCGCTCGATTACGTTCAACGCGAAGAAACTGGGTTACAGCGTTTTCTCTCTTATATACTCTCGCGGTTAATTGCGCGCGAGCAAGCGAGAGAGAGAGAGAGAGAAATTCCCTACGTGTAAACAATGACTCTGCCGATATATGTTATACACGCCCTTAATGAGCAAAATTGTTTCTCTTCGAGGTGGGCTTCTCTCTCCCTCTCTCGCTAATTTGGCACACGACCGATGATTAATTACAAGGTAAAATTATACTTTTCGTTAATGAATAATTTCGGTGTTTTTACGATGCGTGTTATGCACGCGAATGTATATTTCACACTCCATTTCGAAATCAATTTTACGACTTTGTTGCGTGTAGAACAATTTTCAATCTTTACGTACTTATGTAGCAAGATAAAACGAATTTACTACAGAACTTATCAAAACTATAAATTGATTATTCCTAAAAATAATAAAATAAAAATAAAAAACACTAGACGTATATCACACACTCGTTTATTAAACATTCGCGTACGCATACACACACCCATACAGGCGGCAATCAAGCTCTACATAGCAACAAAAGCAGGAGCAGAAGCAACATAGCGCGGCGCTGAGTTACGTTATACACGTTCTCGTAATTACAGGTGTTGTGTGTGCGCAGGTACATATCCGCGCTCGCGCGCGCGGCGCCGTGAGTAATTGAAAAAACTTTTCGAGGATTTAAGGCGCCAGAAGTGACTACTAATTGTATATACTTCGCGTTTTATATAGTACGTACATCAAAATTTATATTTTTTTTTAAATTTCGCACACATACACACAAGCCAATTGCATCATGCTTGTCGATTAATGTATATACACGCGTTCTCTCTCTCTCTCTCTCTCTTTCTCTCTCTCTCTCTCTCTCTCTCTCTCTCTCTCTCTCTCGTCGATTGTGATTTATCGAACTGCTGTCATTGATCGCACGTATATACATATACCACCAACGACGAAGCGTCTTTTCAAAATTATAATTGATGACAAACGTTGCGTCACCTTTTTTTTTTATAAAAATACAAAATAAAACGACGAAATATGCACGCACATACACACGTGTGTTGTCGCCTATAAACCTCGATTGCAAATATGCCAATTAGTCTTTGCGCGATAAATCGCTCTCCGCACACGTGTGCAGGCGCGAAAGTTGTGTCTGCGGGCGATAATGAAACGCCTATAACAGTTCGATTGTGCATATCGCGAGAATATTACGGGAAATACGTATAGACATATTGATATACAGAAGAAGAAAAAAGAGGGAAGCAAAAGAAGAAGTTCGATGATATTCTATAAATAAAGCACGATCATGATTTCCGGCGGCAGAATAATAATTTTTCATCCGTCAATCGTGCTGCTTCCCTTGTAGACGTAATTACGGTGTGTATGCGTGTGTGTGTGTAATTTTTTTTCTTCTTTTCAAGTTGTTCTTCAAACCCTACCTCAAGGTCGGCGCCAGGGCAATTGCCAAGCGACAATGACGGGGCCTATACTTAATGCTGTGTAGTGTGTGTATACCTGGGCGCCGCAACTCTGATATGTCTCGCGTGCCGACCTTGAGGAAAATCTTTCTCTCTCTTTCTCTCTCTAGTGTTGGATAGTAGTGTAATAAAGTTATCGGTGGCTGCGGCTTTTCAATCTTCGTTGGGGTTGCGACCTGCAAATTGCGAATTGTTAGATTTTGTTTTGTTTTGTTTTCGGTAGAGCGAAGTGGAGGATGGAGTTGGAGAAACGAATAATGGCTTTGATGGTGATTGTTAACAGGCGAACTATGAATTTTTAAGCAATAAAAGCGAGGATAAAAGTTAGTCTCAATGGTTGTTGAAAAAGACCACACGTAAAAATTATGAGATTAGAATTTACGAAGGCAATGAAGAATCCCGATAAAACTTGCTGTGTCATATCCTTGCTATGTAGTATTTGAATATGATAGAAAACTTTGGCATTTGATACATGTATTTGCTACTCAACATGCAACTAATCTAAATATACATATGTAGTTTAATTAAAAATAGTAAGGAAAATTTAACATGAATAGTGTTTTTTCGTGAGTTTTGCGTGTCTCAAATCTTTTTTCCGGCTGATGTTACCAAACACTACTTCTCACACCTTTCAATTAAAACTATAATAAACAAAAAAACATCAACCAATTGCGTGACGTTATTAAATGCTTCATAACACACGACCACTGATTATTTAAATCTTTTTTTAATCTTATTTGAAACTATGTCGAAGATTTTTTTAATCTTCTTCGAAGCTTTGTAGAAGATTGTATAATCTTTTTCGAAGATTTGGCAAATCTTATTCGAAGCTTTGTCAAAGATTTTTTAAATCTTATTCGAAGCTTTGTCGAAGATTTTTTATAATTTTCTTTAAAGCTTTGCCGAAGATTTTGTAAATCTTCTTCAAAGCTATGCCGAAAATTTTTTAAATGTTTTTCGAAGATTTGTCAAAGATTTTGCAAATCTTCTTCAAAGCTTTGCCGAAGATTTTTTAAATCTTCTTCGAAGCTTTGTTCAATCTTATTCGAAGCTTTGTTGAAGATTTTTATAATCTTCTTCAAAGCTTTGCCGAAGATTTTTTAAATCTTATTCCAAGCTTTATCGAAAATTTTGTAAATCTTCTTCAAAGCTATGCCGAAGATTTTTTTAATCTTCTTCGAAGCTTTGTTAAAGATTTTTTTGTAAATCTTATTCGAAGCGTTGTAGAAGATTTTTTAAATCTTTTTCGAAAATTTGGCAAATCTTATTCAAAGCTTTGTCGAAGATTTGTCAAAGATTTTGTAAATCTTCTTCAAAGCTTTGCCGAAGATTTTTTATTCTTCTTCGAAGCTTTGTCAAAGATTTTTTAAATCTTATTCGAAGCTTTGTCGAAGATTTTTTTATAATATTCTTCAAAGCTTTGCCGAAGATTTTTTAAATGTTATTCCAAGCTTTGTCGAAGATTTTTGAAATCTTATTCGAAGATTTCTCGAAGATATTTTTGATCTTATTCGAAGCTACGTTGAAGCTTTTTTAATTTTACTAGCGTTTTATAACGCGCTGCGCGTTTCTCAAATCTTATTTAAAGCTGATGTATCAAGCACAACCTTTCACACCTTTCAGTTAAAACTATAACAAACAAAAAACATCAACCAATCGCGTGAAGTTATTAGATGCTTCACAACGGTCGGCCACCGATTTTTTAAAAGGCGATTGGAGCTCATTCTTTTGTGAAATTATTTAATGAAATTGAAATGATTAGCTAAGTAGCTAGAAGCACCCTCCAATATTTCTGTGTTGTTGAATTAGATGTTGAGTATCTTCTAATTCAACAACATTATTTAATAAAATTAAACTAAAAATAATACAAAGAAATCAAAATAAACTCCAAACACGATTTCAACGACTACTCATTAAAAAGCAAGCATCGCAAGCTCACAAAAGAGCTTTCTCTTGAAAATTCGCACAACTCTCGCCACCTCTGAAAATCATCCCATAACTTCTTAAACCTTCTCGATCGGTAATCCAGTTTCCTTTCGTCTCTCCTCTCCCCACCCCAATTTTCATTTAGTCATTCAAGCCGTGGCAGTCATACTAGACGCGGGCGTGCGCGCCTATTTCATACAATCATATACACGCACACAAACGCGAGTAAAAATGAACGAGGCGCCAGTAGTGTCGTGCATCCCGGCAGGCAAGATGTCGAAGGCAAAGCGTCTGCTCGATGAAGCTCGCGAAACGCAAAATCCCGAGCTCGAGCTCGCTGATAAAAGTTTAGCCAGTTTCGAAGAGCTTCCAGGCCTACGTAAGCATTACTTCTTTTTTGCTCACTTTTTTTAAACGTGCAGAAGAGAGAGCGAGAAAGACTGGTTTGACTGCGCCTCGCCTAATTTGGCATGTTGTTCGGGAGAGTGTATTATGCCTGCCTGCCTGCGTGCGCTACTGTGTGTTTTTAAAGGCGGGGGCGGTGTCAATGCGGCGCGTGTGTTTCGTTTATGTACCTTCAGATTGTTGTTGTTTTTTTAGGGTGGTAAATTTTTTTTTGTTGATGGTTGCATTTTTTTTAACAGTATTTTACGTTTTTGGAGAAATTTTAATTTTTTGTTCATGTTGAAATGGCATTCGAATGTGTCAAAAGAGCGAATGACTTCTCAATTTGGGCACTGATTTTTTTAATGATGATATACATTTACTGGGTGTATACATTCTTTGAAAGTAAATGGGAAGTTATGTCATGGTTAAAAATAATGCGCGTATCACAAAGCGCGTATGTGTATGAAAACTTTTCGCGCCAAATGACTTTGATTACTCTCAAGTTGAATATATGCTCGCAATTGAATTTATAAAACGATATTAGAATATAAATAGAATGGCTGATGGATTTCAACGTAAAATAATACATTACAATACTTTCGCTTTCTTGCTTTGGCTATTTCAAACTGGAAAAAAATCTATTGTTTAAAACGTTTTCATTTTAGTGAACATGATGAATCTAACGAGAATCACGCTTAGCCACAACAAAATCACAGCGGTGCCTCCAGGACTGGCAAATTTAATCAACTTGGAAATCTTAAATTTTTTCAACAATCACATAACCGAACTGCCGATTTCTATATCGCAAATGCCAAAGCTGAGGATTTTAAATCTTGGGTAACTTACACTAGTTTGATTTTCAATTACTCCAAGTGATATTACTGTATGCCTTTTATGCACAGAATGAACAGGCTGAACGTTCTACCTCGTGGCTTTGGCGCCTTTCCAGCGCTGGAAGTTTTAGATCTGACCTACAACAATCTCAGCGAGAAAAATTTGCCCGGCAATTTTTTCATGATGGGTATGTACAATTTTTTATCTTCAAATTGTCGTTTTAATAACAAAGTAATCGTTGATTTCAGAAACGCTGAGAGCATTGTACTTGGGCGATAATGATTTCGAGTTCTTACCGCCGGAAATTGGAATGCTCAAGAATTTACAAATCGTAAGTAAGCATCGACATAAAAGTAATGGAATGCAAATTTATTGTAATTGGCTTGTATTACAGCTCGTGTTGAGGGAAAACGATTTAATTGAGCTTCCAAAGGAAATCGGCGAGCTTGTGCGACTTAGGGAACTTCACATTCAAGGCAATAGACTGACAGTTCTACCTCCCGAAATCGGTAAAAATTCAATTTTTCATTGAATTCTAATAATAAATATCGTAACATATAACTCGATGTTGATTGTTATTCGCAGGAAACTTAGATTTAGTGAGCAACAAAGCAATCTTCCGAATGGAATTCAATCCATGGGTAACTCCAATTGGCGATCAATTGCAAGTCGGCATTTCACACGTTATGGATTACATTCGCTCGGAAACGTACAAATAGTAAGATAAAAATTTACGTAATCTTTCATTGCACTCGAAATATTTACTTATGGATGAAATTTCAATTTATAGTGTGTACAATAGGCATCAAGCGGCTAAAGGTCCACCGCCGCCAATAGAAAACGACAAAAGTAAAAAATTGTCGCGAGCTCGCTGATTGCATTTATTCTACGTCTGTAAAATACCAATGACTAATGTTATTTTACACTGCCAGGGTTTGACGATCACGCAATTGTGAATCGACGCGGTGCCTTATTAGTATTTTTACGTATATTTATTTTGTGCCTAGGTGTCATATAGCGCGAATTAACGAAGCTTCGGATTTTTATACTTGAAAGAACAATGAATGGAATGTCTTTTTTTATAATTCCATATCGACTTACTTCCAAATACTTTATAAATTTTACTGTGCCTAACGAATGTGTTTCAATTTGATCGTAATTATTGTATTATCGAAGAGAGATTTTAGATAGAAGCACTCTTAATATTTACAAAAAATAAATATTTTATTCAAGCTAAGGCAGTCTGATCGTTTTGTACCTTCAAAACTCCAGTACTTTACAATCGTACACAAAGAAAATATAACTTATACACACATGTCGAAATTGAGAGCTGATTGAAGAACATGAAAAATATAAACGTCAACGTTTTCCAAAACAGTAATTTACAAGAACATATTTAACGTAATCCATTACTTGCTTCAAACGATTTGTTAGTCCTTTTTTAATGACAAAAAAACATAATTTTGTCATTTGAGAATTGCAATATTGTAATTGTCATCAATATTTAAAAAAATTGTTTGTTTTACATTAATATGTTCTATGAAACTTTTTTTTACAAATGTACAATTGATCTAATCTAGCTATATGTAAAAAATAATTCAATTTTGAATGCTAGTTACTCACTCAAAACGTCATTTCGTTACAAAACACAACGATTATTATTACACTAATGCTCGGCAGGAGTAGTTTTTCTTAGTGTATCAATCACTAAGAAAAGTGAAATATCAATTTAATAAACAAATCCTAGTTTTCTTCATCGTCGTATTCATCATCGGTGTATTCACATTCTTCGATCAACTTCGTGAGTTCATTATCGTGTTCAAATGATTCATCTTCTGACAAGTGGGCCTGACCTTCCATGAACTTGGCAAATCTGCGAATAAAGAACTTTAGTTGTTACCTATTTCAAAATAATCGAATAAATTTATGTAAACTGTGAATAATATTTGAAAAATACATACCTGATGGGATCTTTTAATTTTAAAACAGTTTTCCATGGATTACATTCTGGACTGTGACAATATTCTTTTAACCCGCTCAACGCTTTTTTCGTTTGAATCATTCCCTCTTTACGGTACTCGTCTTCCGTAAGTAAACGACGCTTTTCCGGAAACATACTTTTCCTGATATTATTCGGTTTTAACAGAAAAAAAATTCACGTTTATTATAGACTAGGCTGATAAATTTTACGATTACCGAACACCACTTGTGCAATCAATTAGAAAATAAATGTAACAAAGCTGATGACCTAACAACCAACAAATTTGTTCAAACCAAAAAATAACGGGGGTGGGGAGTCACAACGATTCAAAATTAATTTCGGGTAGCAAATGAATGAATACATGACATGCAAAACGGAAAAGCAATAAAATAAAATTATAAAACTCACCAGTAGCTGCGACTTTTATGGAAGAAGACGACAGGAAAATTATAAAATAAGACTAGCAAAACACAAAAAGCTGTTGATGCTTCCCTGAAGTAACTACTATGATACACCAATACTAAACCAAAAAGCTGAAAAAAAAATTTCATTTTTATGCAAATATAGAATACCCCTAACTATCAAATCGAAATGTAAAATATATACGTACTTGGAGAACCCATTGGATAATATTTTTCGTTCTGTTGTTGGTTACTGGACCAAAACGATAACAAATTATGAAGCTAATTACGGAAGTGGCCAGAATGTAGTACATAACGTAATTCCGATGTTGCATGGCTATCAGTTGTGCATTATCAAAGAGCATTTGGGCCACATAAAAACTCATAGTGTAACCAGTGGCCATCATTAAGTACATAAATTTGCCCTGAAAAATTGATCAAATGTATTGAAAATCTCTCTTATTATAAATATTTGTCACTATTATGAACTAACCTTTGGTAGTAGTTTTCCCAAGAAATATATCAAAATCAATATTGATAGTGCAACACCAATGGTAACTCCACAAACGTAATAGAATATTTTATTGCGGCTCAATGCTAGTGCAAACCAAACCAAAAACACACCTATTGCCATCATTGTAATTTGCCAAGAATCTACATCTGCAAAAAAGTATTAAATTATAAAATTGATCAAAAATACACAGAGGTTTATGTACATAAATTATAATTGATTCTTACTATTTTTAGTCATAACCATTGTGTACTGAAATTGATTTAGCTGTGGGTTCATGTAAACACCAATACAACTGTCCTCGAATGGACTGATTCGGAATTGCTTGCTCTTTTTAGTGCTGAACAAGTTAAACCTCCAGTACTTCTGGTTATCCTCGTGCTTTTCTTCCACTTCATGAGGATGCCTTCCTTCGTACAACTCATAGGTTTCTAAATTGGTTTTCAAACTCATCTGAAAGTAAGTGGTTAATAATGAAATTTAAGCAAACTTGAATGATAAATTGCCAAAGCAATCAACTTACGATAACTGTTTTCCAAATGTGTATGATGCTTTTGGAGTTGGCATTGTGACAGAAAATACGCAATCCTGGCTTATCGTTTTCTACTCGCTCTCCTGGTTCCATAAAATGAACTGCAACGTTTAATAACGCGTAAATAATAAATTTTCGTTAATACTTGAATAAATTAAAGAAATTGTAACTTGAATTTCAAGTATAGAAACTTCACAAAAATTCATGGCAAAACGCAATAATGCACTTTACCATTGAAAATAATAAATTAACAAATTACAAGCAACTTTCTCAAAGGAAAAGATTTAAAAAAACCGTAACTTTAAGGTTATAAATTCCAAATACTCACCGGCTTCGCGATTCCACACTACAGATTCCACCGTTTTCGCGACAAAGATGATCGCGAAAATCGCGAGAACACTCACCGACGTCCTCATTTTCATCACGACAAACGACACATTGAGATCTGTACGTTTTCCCTCTTTGTTTTCGCGAAGCGGAGAGGGAGAAAAAAAACGACTCCGATTTTCTATAGCAAACACAACCGGTGTGATGCTTTTTTTTACGAACATGTTGCGTTGCGCGGGATTTTTGAGATTCGAAATGATGACCAAAGATGGCGTTACAAGTGCGGTTAATTTTCTGAATTATCGACCAAAATTAACTAATTAATTGATCATCGCAGTGATTTGCGTTTTGAGTGTATGTATTATTTACGTGTTATTTGTAATGCGAAAGTTACTTTCATAAAAATTTCAATTAGTATTTTCATTTTTTTCATTCTTAAAAAAAAGTTTTATTAAATCAAGAATATTTTCTTTTAATATGACATTTTTTTAAATAATTAATGCAGCAAATTTTAGAATTTTTTCTTACTGTCTTAATTTCCAATATTATATCTTTTTAATGAAAACTAATATGTATTAAAGAATATTTCGAATTTCCCTTTTTTTTTTTAATAGTCACCAATACAAAAATTTTACGTTCATCCAAAATAAACTGTGAAACAAAAAAATCATAAAAGATAATTTATCAAATTTTATATCAATATTAACTCTTGTTAAATTCAAATCATTATTCGAACAAAAGCCTTTCGATTCTCCCTTATCCGATCCGATATTATCTCAATCTTAAAATAACCCTCGTGAAAAATCATCACTTCATCTTTATCAGAGTAACAATTATATATCTAATCTTCCTCGCGGTTAATGCATCTCACATAAAGCCAATAAACAAGCCCCTCACAGAGATATTTTCTCACATTACTTATCATCGAAACCTAATTACGCATGTGCAATTTCTCTCTCTCTCTCTCTCTCTCTCTCTCTCTCTCTCGTATGACGTTCGACGATCTTTATCCCAAACAAAAACATCATCATTTTTTTATAAAAAGAAATCTTTCATTTTTATGTATCAAACGATTTCACAATAATAATAGTAGTAGTAATAGTACAAAAATACTTGAGAACACATAATTTCAACCAAAAAAAATATAATTATATACACATAAAAAAATACTTTCTTAAAAAAAAATTAAGAATACTCTTTCCTAAGAGCCTTGGCAACAGTAGAAAGTTGCATATTGCTGGTACCCTCGTAGATAGTACCGATTTTGCTATCCCTGTAGTATTTCTCCTGTGGATAATCGGTGGTGAATCCAACTCCACCCATGAAATCGACACACTTGGATGTAACTTTCTGCGCGATCTCGGACGCGTAATACTTTGCCATCGCGGCCTCCTTCATCACGTCTTTCTTCGCGTCGACGAGACGAGCCGCATTGTAAACGAGAAGTCGCGCTGCTTCCAATTCTATCACCACCTACATATAAAACAGAAAATTGTTACGCAAAAATTTTGATATATAAATAAAAATGATATTATCGTACGTACCTGAGCGATCTGATGCTGAAGACTTTGGAACTCGAAAATTTGTTTGCCGAACTGCTTCCTCTCGAGTGTATAAGGAATCGTGGCATCGAGCGAACCCTGAGCGATACCGATCATCTGAGCTCCAATACCAACACGACCCTCGTTCAAAAAACCAGCCGCGTACTTGTATCCCTTTCCGTATTCACCGAGAATGTTGGTCTCCGGTACTCTCACATTCTCGAAGTGCACCATGCAGGTTCCCGAGGCTCTGATACCCAACTTATCCTCGGGTTTGGCGACCGTAACACCCGGCATGTCGCGATCGACGAAGAACGTGGTGATGCCCCGATAACCTTTGGACGGATCGGCGTTGGCGAACACCAGGAACACACCGGCAATGTCGGAATTGGATATCCACATTTTTGAGCCGTTGATCACGTAATCACTGCCGTCTTTTTTCGCCACGGTTTTCAGGGAAAAAGCGTCCGAACCGGCTCCGGGTTCGGTTAGGCAGAAACTACCCGCGAACTCGTTTGCCAATTTTGGCAGGTATTTCTTCTTTTGCTCCTCGTTCGCTACCTGCGTTTTCATATTTTTAAAAGTTAAAGCAGTGACAGAAAGGAAAATGACTTTTTTTTTTAATTCGACGTACCTTTTTGATCAACGAATTCACAAGCGTATTGTGGATGTCGACGAGAGCACCGATCGAACCGTCGACCTTCGACAATTCCTCGACGGCGAGAATCGTCGTCATGAAGTTGCAACCGGTACCCTCGTACTCGACCGGCACTTCCAAACCCATCAAGCCGTTCTCGAAAAGTTTCTTCAGCAATCCTTGATCGATCTTGTGCTCTGTTTCCATTTTACGTACTAATGGTAAGATTTCCTCTTTGGCTAGTTTCGCCACGGTTTCCTTCATCATCTGCTCGTCCTCGCTGAGGAAATTCAAGGGCGCGTGTGCTTGCGACAATGCCGGGCTTGTCTGGATCAGCCGTTTTGGCAGACCGCGAGATAGAGTGCGGATGGCGTTCATTGTGGATGAAGATTATTATACGAGGCTGAAATTGTGAAGAATGAGTGTGATTTTATTGAAATCTGAATTTTTAACGACGTATTAGAATTTTTATTGGGAAAAAATAAAAAAGATATTAAATATTAAAGAAACTGTCAACTTGAGCCCGATTTATTTTTTCATTTACATGACGAAGGTTTAAAAAAAAATAACTGTCCGTCCGCATCGTCATTAATTCTCGATTTCATTAAAAACTGGTTTATACGAATACATTTCCGTAAGTTTATTTTTCCTTTCCTTATCTATCAATCCATTAATTTTTTTTAAGAATAAAAAAAAAAAGATTTCCCAAATTATAAAATCGTTATTTATTCATCGTCAATCAGCAATAATACTTAATATACCATCGGTAAATAATCCCGAAGTAAAGTCATTCATCCCCGCGCCCTCCGTTTAAACCGGCTTGTCGAAATGCAAATTTAATGGCCTTATAGCACCCAATCAAGATTTACAACGTGTCTCGCCCGTCGTCGTTGTCGATCCCAAACGACCGATTATATACCATCAGTAGCAGATCCCTTAAATTAGTTTCCACTCGTTAAAGTTTTCTAGAAAACATTTAATCTCGCGAACGCAAATGTATTTATTGCGTCATCTATCGCAAAACAAGTCGTTCGCGTAAAATGATAAAGTTGTGAATTACACAGCAGCTGTTTATGTTATCGATTTTTTCAAAAGAGTAAACTACGTAAGAAACGCTCGCATGATGCTTTTTGTTTATTCCATTTTCCAAGGGCACGCGCGGAGCCCGCATTAATAACCAAATCTATACAAAACGAGAAAAAAAGTCTATTATCAGCGACGAACGCGCGCAATTCGTGTTTATCGCGTGCGGGAAAATGAAATGCAAAAAAAAAGAAAAAAAAAACGAAGAATAGAGACAGAAATTCCAATCGCGCGTCAATGATTGTTTTTCACGCGTCTTTAAGGGGGCTCGATCTTTCTCTCTTTATTGATCCGCATTCTCAATTGTGTGTCTTTTATCTTATCGCGATTAATTTCGATTTTTCTGATAGCGAGTATAATTTTTTTTTCATCCACCTCTTGCCTCGTGTGGTGACGTTTTGTAATAGTTTATACAGAAATTGAAACTCTATCGTTTTTTTTCAAAATTACTGCTCTGAATAATCTAACGCGCGCTCTGCGCATTTGCAAATGAAAATTAATTATCATCGTGGACAACTAAACTAAAACTAATTTAACTCTGAACGCGCACTGACGCTAAACTTGAAAATACACGAAAAATAAAAAAACTGAAAATTTTTATACTGCGTACACTATAAATTTATACCGAAACACTATTTTCGCACGCGTACCGAGAGTACACTTACAATCGCTTTTTTTTTCACACTCGATTCGGAGAAAAGAAAAAAATAATTGCGCACCTTTAACGGCCCTGAATCCCGGATTGAGCCTCCAAGTTGTGGGATAATTAAATAAGTCCAGGGTATTAAGGGTTGCAATTATTAAAGGAACACGGAATTAATCAATAACTATAATTGATTATTCCTATTCAAATACAATTCTAAGCTCAACTAATAAGACGCTCGGTTACAGATAAATGCTACGGGACTTGCTGTGTCGTCACACAGCTGGGTCTCACTTCTGACTGACGCTGATGCTTAATTAAGGCCCTCTCGCTTTTCGGGAATGGATCCCTTCTTTCTCTCTCTCTCACGCTTTCCCGCTACCTCGCTGGATAGTTTTCCACTAGACCCGACTTTCTCATACTTTTAATAAATTCCACATATTTTTAATAAACTGCTAAGTGTGTTTTATGAAAAAACAATTTTTTTTTTATATTTGTAGGCGTGTGTATGATAGGCTGAAATCGCGTTTTCTTTCTTTCCGTTGTAGATACAGCTGTTTTAAAATATCATTTGGCATTGAAAAATTGTACGAATAGAATTTTATCTCTCACTCGAATTTTTCTTTACGTACAAATTTTCTTTTGAAAAAAAAAACTCCGAAACTAAAAACTAAGGATTATTTATATCAATTATATAACTAATATTATCCAAGAAAAATTAATTATTTTTTCTTTTATCCGTTAATTATCAGCTGCTTTAATATCACACGCAGAGATATTTGTAATTTCACACTCTATGCGTTCAATAAAGTTACATTATCGCCCGCATTACATAATGGAAAAACTCGCAAAAAAAAATCAACCATCTTTTTTTTTTCAATAATCAACCGATTTTCAACAATCGATAGAGCGACACGTACGTAGGTATACATTCATTCGAGAAGCATCACATTAGAATCACATATATGTATAATAGAAACGCTACGCACAACACACACACAGTCATGTTTATCATCAAACCGCGGCTAGACAAACACATGTAATTAGCATAACCGGTATTTAGTTAACTTTATAACTTTAACTTCGACGTTTCGTTCAACCGTATAACAATAAGAAAATCTCACCTTTAAAATGTGTAGAAAGAGGAAATGTGTACGCACACGATCTGTCTTGGATGAAGCACTCAGCTCGACTGAGCGACATCGAGAGAGAGAGAGAGAGAGAGAGAGAGAGAGAGAGAGAGAGAGAGAGAGAGAGAGAGAGAGAGAGAGAGAG
>JAWWMK010000139.1:725-38060 GCA_035047105.1 Galeopsomyia nigrocyanea
CCCCCCCCCCCCCCCCCCCCCCCCCCCCCCCAGAGACGAGGGAGAGCGTTGCTTACCCTCGCGTTTGACTGCGAGCTTGCGTGTATTTTTTTTTTATAGCAATGACGACGTATTCGGTTGAGTATCATTCTATTTAATCTTCCTTTAATGACACTCGAATGTTATATTAGTAAAATGATAAAATTTATGCGAGATATAGGTCGATAAACTTTAATAACTTTGATTTAGACATTACACATTTAGAATATTTAGGTATAGCTACATTTTATTTCAAGTTATAAGTCTGGTTGATACTGTAAATCTTGAAAAGCTCGAGTGGCTTCCAAGTTGAGCCAAAGTTCAACCGAGCCGGGCCTGAACCGCGAGTCGGTTTGAGCTTTCTTCTTATATATTCTTATTTATTCCATGCTTCTTCTACTTCTTATATATTCTAAGTTACGGTCCTTTGTAAATATACTTTAAATGCAAATATACCAAATTGATTTTTATTAACTGCAAACGTAACCTGATAAAAACGGCTGAAAAAAATTTATTACCATTAAGATTGCATATATTAATTGCAATTTATTCACGCAGCTGAAACGATCTTACTCTTAATGGAATCAAAAAGATGCTATCTGAAAGAAAAGCGATAATGCCGACTTTGCATGTATCCTTTAAAATCGAGATGAACTTATCACAAACTTTTTCAGTTCCACATTTTTCGTTGACGGTGTTGATTCCATTAACGACCGGTTGCACAGTTGATTTGCATGCTTTGGTCATTTCATTCTCAAACTGAAAAAGCATTCAAAAATATTCCAGCTCGTGTCAAATATTAAAATTATCTAATTGTAAAAGTAGCATAATTAATTGGCCCAGAAATTTTTTTTTATTTCTTATCGTGCAAAAATCTCTCCTAAACTCTTTCCCGCTGAACAAAAATTATTGAAAGTGAAATTATTTTTAAACATTACCTTTAATTTATACTCGGTATATTTTCAAGCTTTCGGATCACTAGCCTACAAAATACAGTGAATTCAAAATTAAAATATACGTTCCACATAAAAATAGTATACTAGACTTTAAGAATACAATTACCATGAAGACTGCATCAGGAAAATCAAAACAAATCTATTGGTTCAATACATTGTGAAACAATAGTTTCTATGAACTTGTCTACTTCACACAAAATGATTATGATGTTTAATTGATAACATTCAAACCTTGCATAATTTCTTTTTTGCTGGTAAGTATTGACATGCAACTTCGATCACTAAATGAGTCAGTCAAGTTGGCTAAAATATTTTGGCCGAAATTTGTACAAACTTGTGAATTATTTGAAATATCACTCAAAAGTCTATGGCAATGCGGTCAAACTATCAACTTTGAAAAATAGCAAGTAAATTACTATCAAGTAATTTAAAATCTATAAATCAATGAAATCATAATTATTTACCTCTAATCCAGGTTCAGCCGATGGTCCAAAATTAGCACTTGTTTCTCGTTTTTGATGCACGTACTGAAAATATCAAAATTGAACAAAGAGATTGAATAGAAACTTAAATTTAAATACAAAATGCAAATTTCGCATATATTAAAAGTAAATTGTAAAAGCAGCATAGAAGGTTGGTTCTCGGTACGCATCCGCGCAATACGAGGCGCAATATGTGTAATATATAATTTCAAAGATATGTTACATATATGTAATACAAGCGCAACGAAATTAACACGTTCACTGCGGCATGAACCAATATGGGTCATAGACTTTTTGTGAATTTTATGTCATATTTATTTCAAATTCAAAGATAATAAGTTATGCAATGCATCATTTTAAAGGAGAACAGTTGTAGAATATGTTGCACTTACAAATTTTTGAATCCGAAAAAATACGGCTCCGCAGCGAACGTGTTAACGTAAATTGTCAATATAATGCATGAAAAACACAAAAAATAATATCAAACAATTTCGCTATTGTGACTGATACTCAAAAGAAGCTATTATTTAAATTGGAATAATAAAAATATATACAAAGGTAATTTTAATATTATTGAACAAAATCATGTATATTTCCGTTAATGAATTCTTTACCCCTTCAATTTCATTAAAATATAAACACTGAATGAATATTAATATTTTAACTCTGAAAAGCTGCATCATACCGTTGAAGCTATTCTAGTACATTCCAAACTGTGAAAAGTAACGTTTCATGTCTACAATAAGCCATATTTTTTACAAAACTGACGTTTAGTTCGAAATATGAGACGTAAAATTTGAAACAACGATAGCATAACGATCGAACTAAAAAAGAGTTTCAGCGCATGATTCAGCGTATGATTTGTTTTACAAATATTTTACCAAAATATTGTATTTTCTCAAGGTCTTTATTTTTTATTTCTTCAGTGTGAAACTTTAATCACAACGAGAAAAGTTGTGCCTTTTCAAATTCAAAGTTTTCATGAAAATCGGCTGTATGAACAATTTCAACTCAAAGTTAGTAATAAATAAACGAGATAGTAATCCTAACATACAATAGAGATTCATAGGACATAAACATGAAAAGTAAAAGTCGCCACTGTGATAAAGTCTGTAAGAAAGTACTTTTCTATTCCGTAGCGCCACTTCATGCACGGCTGAGTAACAATTCTCTTGAAGCTGTGAAATCTCGGTTTCTATATTGAAAAGCGCGATTCTATAGTTTTGTTGAGAAAACGGTGAAAAGAAATGAAAGAAAGCAGTTCCGGAGTTTCGACATCAAAGACGACGAGGTTACAATGAAAGGATCACAATGCTGTAACCGGGTGCCAACTTTACTTCTCATTTTGAATGCCGATTCTTGAAATGCACTGACTTCCTTGGTATATTCTAGCTTATTTTTTTTTCTTAAGACTGTATTTTCACGCACGTAATACTGATAACTTGCTTAATATTTTTTATAAATTTATAACATTTTGTATCTCAAAAAAAAAATTATATGAAAATCATTGCGTATGAAAAATTAGTTGTTGAAAAACATAAATGTTCATTTATTTACATACATTAATTCGTCTAAAAATTAAAAAAAATTCAATACGATCTGTTGTTTCTACAACTATGATTTCTAAGGATGACGACAATCGTAAAGTATTAAAAGATAATGATTAATGTATCATGCCGTCAATAAAAAAATTTTTCCATGCATTATTTGCAATCGTTAAAACATAAAACTCCAATATTCATTTGAGAAATTTCATGAATGATCATTTTAAGTTATTTAAACAATTGTTATTCTTGAAAGCAATATTGTCTCGAATATTGTAGTAAGCGAGTTAACTTACTTGATCTTTAAATTAATTATTCTGAGGAGCTTGAAACAATTAACAAGGTTGAAATTGCTTTAGTATTTATTTCAAATTTTAATCTGAAAGTGTTTGATTATTCCTATGCAGCTTCGTAGAAATTTAATTTTCGTAAAGTCACCGCGGCACACAATTGTAAAACTCAATAGAAGGCAACCAAAACAAAAAAAGAGTTAGCATACACATAAATCAAATAGAATTCACTCTCTCTCAGACACATCTGGCCAAACCAGAAAATTGTCAGGGAAAGAAGCGTCACCTTAACTAACTGTCAACTTCATTTAGGTCCCGAATGGGTAAGAAAGTCATTGTTCTCGAGGGGGTTGGAATTCTGTCTGCCGCCGCGCTTGGTCCCAACGAAGAGACTAGTCGCAAGTTTGGCGCGCTTTCTCTCTCTCTCTCGTCTCCAAAAGTTCATGTATCCGTCAATCAATACACGTCGCTGGGCGAAATAGTTTTCCTTGATTGGCCAGACTTGGCAAAGAGAACAGCGACACGTTCTTGCCGCCAGTGAGAAAGCCGAGAGTGCAATAGAATAGAAATGTCTCATTGGAAGTGACGCGCCAGCGAGTGCCATTGTCTTGCTATCCTTCGTCTCTCTACCGCGCTACATGTTTGCCTTGACGCACGGGGATGCTGCTGCTGCTTGTCGACTCGCTCATCTATATACGGAATATATATTGTGTGTGTGTGTGTGAGTTGCTGCTACTTGCCTGCGCATTGAAAGTTTCTACGTAAGTTGGCTTATGTCGCTGAAATAGTTTCGGCGACTTTTCAAATTTCATTAAAACAATGTCGCGTTTAATGATTATCCAATAATAGAATGAATCCCAAGTTGCCGATTCGATTAAAAGTTCTCATGAATAATTGCTCAAATGGATGAACCCAATTTTTATTTTATGAGAATCTAAAAAAGTTATTTTGCGAAATTGTGTTTTTTGTTTACCGACGATGCGTAGCTCGCGTGCTGATTAATTTTACAAAATTAAAAAAAAACATGAGAAACCAATACAGAATGTTTCATTAAACATGCAAGCACACAATTCCCACAGGCAAATGAAAAACCGCCCGAGGTAAACTCGCGCGCAAAATGATATTTTTCTCTAAAAGAGGCTATTTCATGAATTGATTTACATAACATATATACATTCTTTGCTTAGCAATTCTTTCGGATTTTCAGGAGGAAACAGCAACTTCACTCTTCTTCCCAAAGACGAGAGGAGCAAAAGAGAGAAGTAGCAAGGCAGACGAATCACTGCAGATAAATTTCTGAGGCGAATGGAGAAGATTAAAACGACGCCAAAGGACCTCGAGGGTCGAGGTTTTGGAGTAGTAGCCTGCGGAGAATCGTTTTCCTCTCTCTCTCTCTCCTTCGTCCTCTTGCGCTTCAGCCCAAAGGAAAATACACTTTACTCGGCTCTGCTGTATGGGAAAAAGCCACTCGTAAATACTGAATTAATGTCTTAATAGCTATTTCTTCTTCCTTTTTTTTCCTCTTGTTTCTCTCTCTTTCTCGCTTTCGTCCGACTAATCGCGATAAATGCCGCGTGAAAAAGAAGAAGTGAAAAATATACTATACGACCTTATATCTGCAAGTATCATCGCGCTGATCCTACGTTTAACAGCCATTTGAAAATAATGGAATTTCAAACAATTGATCTAGTAGTTTAAATTTAATTTTTCAATGTAAATAACAGGACACACAGTGACAAATTTTATCAACCAACTAAATTGTTCCAGTCGCCTAAGATTGATGAACGAGCCACCTCACGTTTATGGCAATTAAAATAGCTTCGTTTTGTTGACTCATCGTCGAGCGTGTTTTCCTTGTTGCGGCAACGTGGATACAGACACACAACGTAAACAAGAAAATTTAATCAAGCACCCCTAACGTGACAATCGTCAATATAACAACTAAATGGATATCAACTTTGTTCGTGGCTAAACTGCGTAATAATAATTACGATTAAATCGATCGCATTTTTTGTTAACGTGTCGCGTGAAAAGGCAAAATTTATGCCTACCATCGTTGAATTTAAAGCAGCTCGTTAGCATTACAATTGCAACGAGTGTGACTAGTACAAGCCTAAGCAGCTGTACTTATGGGTGAACAAAAAAAAATAAAAAAAAAAAGAGAGAGAGAGAGGAAAGAAGTAACGAAGAAGCTGGGGCAAAAAAAGGCCCGTAAATCAGGACGTTAAAGCAGTCCATAAATCCCGGCGTACTTCATCAGCGTAAAAAGGGGGGTGGGCCTTTGCGCACAGCACACCGCGCGAGCTCTTTTAATATAAGTTAATCTCTCATTCGAATCATCTCGCGGGAGGAAACAATTTGACGCGCGAGCGCGCCGATAAGAAAGCGGCTGGTTTACGAGGGCGCCAGCCCGGAAACACGTATAAAACGCGCGCGCGCGCCACATCGCACAGTTATAAGAGAGACGCAGAGAGCAGAGAAGTTAAACGCTGTATACCTTGGCAGTCGCGAAGCGAACATTCCAAATAAATGCCACGACATCGACGCCCTACGTACCTCTCTCTCTCATGGACGACAAACAATGAGCTTACGGCGGAATTTGCTCTAACAAGTTGGTATGATTACTGCATGAATGATGAGAGAGTTAATATAACGACATTAGTTTGTTTTTATCGAATTAATTACTGAACAATTAGAGAGATTACTGAATAAAGAAATACTTTAGAAAAAATAATGAGCCGATCAAGTAGTTCCGTGATCTTAAAAATTCAATGACAATTATACCAAATTAAAATGTTCTCCAATTTCTTTTTAATCCAATCGTTTGAAAAGTACGAAAAAAAAAGTAATCGTTCAAATACTAACGAGAAAAAGTCAGAAGGGTTTATTTCAAAAATATCCAATAATACAAAATTCAATAGCCGTCGATACTCAATTATTGAAGTCGTCGAGAGTCTTCATCGTGTCACTCTCGCGTCCCAAGCTTATAAATATATAACGAGATCAGCCTCATTAAAATACAAAACCTTATATTGCGTTTATCAATGCATACTTCTCTCAACAGCGAGACAGTTGACAAGTGTTTTAATAAAAAAATTTTTTTTACATTGGTTATATTTATCGGAAAGCACAGTCGCAACTTTGCATGCGCTTTGAGAGAGAGAACGCGCACATAAAGGCGGCAAAGAGAAAGCGGTAAGTGCAAGTTTAGTCGCGTTCTTTTTTTTTTATACGGCTGCAGCAGGGAGATCGAGAAAGATACCTCGGTGGCTTAAGCACTCGGATTTAATTAAGCGTGCGCGCGCTCTCGGCAGTTTCGCGGACTCGGCGTCGTTTCGATTTTATGGAGATCGATGTGCTCGTCGACTTCGCGAATGTTGAAAAAAAAAAGGGAATTACGCATAGAGCCACAATGCTCTTCCCTGCTCTCTCTCTCTCTCTTCGTTTTTTTTTCACTAGCGAATTTCGCTTTGCAGCAAATGCGACAGTGAACGGGCGGACGAAAAGGGAAGCTTGCGAAAACCTCATAAAATTCGATTTGGTTTTACTGCGTAAGTAAGAGGAGATGGGGGGAGGAGGGGGGATGATTCAGTTATCCGTTAGTTTTATTATAGCTGAAAAGTACTTTATTACACTGATTAGTAGTGGCCTTCGTCGTGTCTGGCACTAAAAGCAGCGGCCGTCGAGAGAAAGAGACAGAGTGTGCAAAAAGTCTTCTATATAGCCGAGCACAGCGAACGATGTTATAATAAACACTTTCCTCAAAAATAACACAAAAAGAAAGAAGAAGCGAAATACAGAGTGCGCGAGCCGAGCTTTCAGCTTGAAAATATTTAAAGCGCTAAAATATTTTTGCACGAAACAACGTCGAAGAAAAAGAAAAAGAATGTAAAATACATAGAGAAAGTATACATGAGGATTTTGTCGTAGTCCATTACTCACTGGGCGGCTCTTTCTATATGCGGAATCGAATACGCCAATCAACATGGATTTTCCGTAGCCGGTCCTTTTCAATTTCCAGGCGGCAGCGCGAGCGACGATCTCATTCTACACGCGTATGTGTATATATCTATAGGATATGAGAGACTCGCGGAAATCATGAATATCAATCGTCGCCTTGCTGACCGTTTCTTTTTCGGGACGGACCGGACTTGGACTTTTTTAATGGTCCGACTTTTGAACGCGCGGATCTGAAGAATGAGCGATATATCATCTCTTTCTCTGCATCTGCGCGGAACTTTTTATCGATGCGCGAAGTATCGGAAAAACTGAAAAAAAAAGTGGTACACCTGAACGGGAAATCGATTGCTCTTTTTGAAATTTTGTAATGATTATTTTCCGATACGAACGATTTTTGCGAATCGAATAATCGCTGATATTAAATTTGACACGTACACACAATTGCAATGGATTTTTCAGAGAGAGATGGAATCGTTATATTTTTTATAAGGGTAAAAAAAAAGTCGGCGAGACCGATTAAAATAACTATTTTTATTGCTCGTTAGCGCATATCGCTTTCAATTAAACAAACAAACGATTTTCACAGTCGAGCGATTTTCTGGTCTTGTATAGGTGTATAGTCTTGTATATACATACGTATACATATATAGTGTACGTAGCTTTCATGCCAGTATCAATTACTGTAAAGCTCCGATCAACTATGATTTCAAGCAATTATCTATCGTTTTGTGTGTGTGCGCGCGCGTACAGAGAGAGTATTATTAGTTCAGTGATAGTAGAGGAGAGGTAGCATACACACGCACACACACACACACACAGACACACACGTAGGTAGCGTTTAATTACGAATGCGTCAATCCCAATTAACCAATGGCATCTAGAGCGCGATCTTGTTAGCATACACACACACACACAAACGCTAATCGTAGTTTACATTGTTTATCGATATTTTGCCAAAACAATCATCCTAGTTAGCGCTGCATTTGATCCCTCGCGATCGTATGCTTTCAACTGTGCATGAGATGCTTTGTGATGCGAGCGATTAACTAGATTCCCTCTCATTTTATTCGTAAAATACCTTGGAATCGTCTTTGGAAATTGTAAATTTTCCACGCTATTCGTTTAATTCGTGAATTGGAATTCAATTAGAAGTTTGATTGATATTGCGGTAATTGAGCTATTTGCAGAAATCGAAATATACATTATGACTTTATCGGCTTACTCGCGGAAATACGATTAGCGGAATCTTCGATCAATAAATTATTGAGCAATTGCTTAAACATTGATTACATTCACAATAATGAATTTTTTACTGGTGTATCAATGAATCTTGAGTGTTATTTACTTTGCGGAATAATTGAATTAGATAAAACTGATATTTTCGTACATTATAGCCAAAACGAAAGGAGAAAAATCTGGGAAATCTAGGGGGCGTTGGAAAAACGTGTTTATCGCGTGAAATACAAGAAAATAGAGAATATCATATGGCAATAACCATAAGAAAGCAAAAGCATACTAACACTCTAGCACAGACGGCGCAAAGCAAGCAAGCAAGGTCTGGCCATGCTATTAGCTCTTAAGTTAAGCCGGAAATTCCGTGCGCGGCAGCAACACGCCGAGAATCGGAGGGTGGCATTGGAAAGGAGAGAGAGAGGGGGGGGAAAAGTACAGGTTGCCGGTGCACACTTTGGAAGAAAGATGAAGTCAGCAGAGATAAAGATAAAAATAAAGGAGAGAGAGAGAAAAGGAGAAGGTCGGCTAAGAGGAAAGGATTTATAGAGATCCACTTTAGAATACCGGACATCGGTCCCTCGTGGGAGGTTTACTTTAACGCCTCTCCTTCCATCGCAATTCTATTTCTTCAACGACGACGATGGCCAAATTTAATTAAAATTGTAGCTAATTACCATTCGTCCATCGCCGATTCAGAAACCATCGGGGATTTTTATACGATGACGATCTTCTCTTCTCTTTAACCGCTTATGTGAAATTTCAATGAGGCCTCTCTAGAAAGCGATTCGCGCGTTGTCTGTCTGCCTGCTTTTCCAAGCCGCATGATGAATTAAGAATGTTTACCGAGTAAATTTGCTTGGCTCGCTGAACTTTGATATTTGCATACTTTTGCATGAAAAGCCACTTTGTAAATACTCGCTGTTTACTTCCTACTGTTATTTTTGAGGAAGAGGGGGAGAGGGGATGAGATGCTAACTTTCCACTTCTCGATGCCAGCCAGAGAGAGGAAATTAATATAAAAGCTTTCGTGTGCGTATAGAAGAGGTCTTATCTTCTTGCGTTTCTATGAAAGAAAGACTTTTCGCGGAAATTTATAATGATGTTTATGCTTTAAAGATGCATTTACTTTTTTTTTAATGCGAAATGATACTCTGATAATATCGCGAAAAACATTGTTGGATTTTATGAATTAAATGTGAATTTTAACTATTCACGTTTCCGTAATTATGACATGAAAATTTATTCGACTTGAACAACACTACCTGTTGATAACCATCATAAATGAACAATTACCAGTTACATTTATTTCAAACCGATTTAGCACACCGCTCGACAATCAACGACATCTCGGAATAAAACCTCCGAGAATACCGTACAAACCCCACGCAGACATTGAAGGGGAAAAAAAAATAAAAGAAAGCTTTTGTGTAAAGTCCGTCTCCAGCGGTAATAGATATAGAAGGCCCTTGCGGTGAACTCCGGCAATCCGAACTCGAGGGATGGAGGTGGGGGTATATAGGTATAAGAGCGCGCGAATTTAAAGTGTGCTTTCTTTGTTCGGATGCGAATGGGCGAGTTAGTCCTCCTACTTCTCCTCCTCCTCCTCCTCCTCCGCGAGTATACTGGATACACTTTGAGAGGAGAAATCTCATTTCGAATGCAAGTTCGACTTCCGCGTAGTGTGATATAGGTATATATAGGCGCCGGCACAGCCTTTTGCCCTATACCCCCTATCTCGACTATTATATTCGCGGCCTGTGTCTGCATTTACATTCGCCAGAGCCATTAATCATTTTTTTTTTTCTTCTCTTCCTTCTCCTTTTTTTTTTCTTGCTGTCCGCAAATAATAATCCAGTGCAGAAGATTCTCTGTTGTATTTGTTATTCATGACTGAGGTGGCGGTTCAATGACTCGAACTGCCTTGAAATATAGTCTATATATCACCCTCGTTAGTTAAGAGAGAAAACTTGCAGACAGTCGTGGCAAGTCATATGCAAAGTAGAAAGGCAAAGCATATAGAGCTTTCGGCAGCAGCGACAAAGTTAAAGCAGACATTTCGGGAGGGGCGAGGAGACGAAGCTTGACGTTGGAATGTTGAAAAGGCAGATATCAACACGCATCTCGAGAGAGAGAGAGAGAGAGAGAGAGAGAGAGAGAGAGCGACGAATGCGAAGTGCATCTCTCCGACGACGACAAACTGCACGCGATCCAATTGGCCCTTCGGCATTGTAAGTTCGTCATTAGTATTCCGACGACGTAGAGTCGCACGGAAACTGTTTAAGCGGCGACTGCGCGATAAAGGAACTAATTCTCGATGTCTTTGGTCTACGACGAAAGAAAGAGAGAGAGAGAGAGAGAAAATAAAACTTCTTTTTTTTAATGCGCTTCGACCGGCATTACTTTTATAGCGGCGCGTGTGCTGCACTGCTTTCTTATGCGAACGAGCTATTTCTTAATTGAATGGCGCGTTTCTTCCCGTTATTCTCCTCTTGACTTTTGTGTGCCGGAAGACGTAGTTTCAAGTTTTTCGATCGATTATCCGACTGTCTTTGCGCGTGAAAAGCTTTCGACGCGATGTTTGATAATTGGGGAATTCGTGTATTTGTCGTCTGAATATGACGAGTAGACGTGGTTTGGAAATGATGAATAATGTATGCGTTCGGTGGATTTACATAAGGAAAGTAATTTTCAGTGTTTATTCAAAATTTCGCTGAGATCGGTTGTCAAAAGTCACTGGCCTGACCAAAAACTGTGTTATACTACTTATTCTGTTTGAGATCAGAATCGAAAGCTCAATTCTATTTAAATATCGAATTATTTACTAAATAAATTAATCATTAATCTGACATAAGCTTACTGAACCTTCGACTCTCTGCTAAACCAAGCACAGGCAAACTCTGAAAACAACAAAAAAAAAAGCACTTACGCGACAAAAATTCTCAGCACACTCTCACGGGGTCATCGTCATCTCTCTCGCGCGCGCGCGCGGCTAATCGATCACTTGTTTCCTTTTTTTGTCGGACCCTTTTTTTTCTGTACGTACGCTCGTCTTGCAGCGGCGGGAATCTGCCAAACCGCGAGAAAGAAATAGAGCGTCAAGGTAGCAGCAGCAGCAGCAGGCTTAAGTAGAAATCGACGTTAATGGTCCGGCGAAGGATTTGCCACGCCGCCGCGAGAAGAGTAGAGCGTCGACCAGTCGGCCGTTTTTACGAGGACCCACTCAAATCAAGATTCTCTCACCTTTTCTCCTCGCCGCGTTCTTGGAGGCGGATGGCCAACTTCCCCATTTGTCTCTCTCTCTCTCTCTCTCCCTTTTCCATCTTTTCCTCCTCGGGGTATATATAGGTATAGCATCACGATTCTCCTCCCTGTCCATCTGTTTATCCATCAGTCTCCTACTCTTTATCCCGCATTCCGGCTTTTTCGCGTCACTCGCGCCCAACGGAAAGCTTTTCTCTCTCTCTCTCTCTCTCTAGCTCATTATTTGTCTTCATCATTTTCAGACGAAAGGCCCAATGACCTGTCGTCGTACGCTCGACCTGTTTCCCTGTTGATACAGCTTTCCGTGACAAAACGACCATCAGCCTCGAGTTTGCTCGCTCGCGATATATTTTTTATCCTTAGGCCGACCGTCTTTTGTCTGATATTCCAAGGCTTAATGTTTTCTGGAGAGTCTGTATTCTATATATACATTATGTTTCCGCAGATTATACTCGATATATACTGTGAATGATACTTAATATTCACTGACAAGCTTGTCTTGCTACTTCTTACAATTATAAATGAAAAGTTTGTAATGATGTGTTACATCTAAAACACGTGGCTGAGACTTTACGGACTTTATAAATATCAATATTAATCTTTTTTTTCAAAAAATTTCGTGCGGTTATTATTTTTAGAAAAAAATTTTCAAACTTAAACTCGTTATCCATTTGTCGTGTTTGAAAAGTTTTATATAAAGAGTCACAAGGATATTTAGTAACAGATTGACTATATCAAATGAAAGGCTATAAGCGTATTAAATACCAAAATTTCTCAATTTCGTTGATTCTCACCGTGGGATTCGTTGAAAGAAAATCAAGATGAAATAAATTTCAAGTTATTACCATACTATCTGAACGAAGATCTTCATCAAACCTCAGTCATAATTTCATGTATCAATAATTGATACACTAAAAAAAATTCTCTTGGCACAAGAAGAATCCTTTTGGTATAAGAAGATTTTCCACTTAAAATAGCTGCAAAATTATTTCCTTCTGTAGCAAAAGGATCCTTTGGGTCCAAGCAGAAATATTCTTGATGCAAAAGGAATCCTCTTGTTGCAAGGGTAAAATATTCTTGTTACAAAATAAATCTTTTTGTATCAAAAGGATTTTTTCAAAATTAAATTCCTCTTGGTACAAGAAGCCTTTTTTTTATTGTACTTTTAGACGAAAGACAAATGATCAAGGCATTACAATATTATTCTTGCGACTGTACTAAACTATTAAGACGTGTAAAGAGAATAAAAATACGTGAGATGGAAGGCAGTGATCGTATATAGCTGCAAGAAGTGTAAAGCATATACGAGAAGAAAAGACGATGATAGGAGTATCGGGTGTAGACTGCGGAGGAGGAGTTGCAAGCTGCTGGAAACAAGAGAGAGAGAGAGAGAGGAAAACGCTCGGTAGAAGTGCATATCTTAATTACAATATTCCCAGAGGTTGTACACGAGCGCGAGAGAGATAGAGAGAGGATGAGAGAGACTGCAGCATCCTATAAACGCTAGTTCGCTCGCGGCTTAGAGACACTGCAGAAATTTAATTAATTTAGCGGCACATGCCACCGTCGCCGCCGTCGTCGTCGCTTTGAAATATCGTATCCTTCTTACAGCTACACATATACATATACATCTGAGCTTCTCTTTCACTCGAGGAGAAGACAAGTTGGCTCTATACTTTCCAGCCGAACGTGTTGATAGCACGCGCGCGTTCGCGCAAAAGCAGCTGCCAACGCAGTGACGAGACAAAGGAGCGAGAGAGAAAATGGTATATCCGCTTACCCAAGACTTCTCTATCCTTCTATTGCGCGCTACACTTCGCAATTGTCGGGAATGATTTTCAAGGATTGAAACTTTTTTTTCTCCAACTCTATACAGCGTTGATGAAGATTTGTAATGCTCGAGTATTTAAGCTTTCCTCGTCGACTACACTGCCATTCTATTTCGTTGTTCGTCGATGCTCATTTCGGTTAATGATCTCCACTTGAAAGTGGAGCGCATGCAGCTTGGGTCTTTATATCAACTATACTTCATCTTACGTACTTGAATGCCTTCGTTCTTGATCTGCTAAAATTCTTGGCGCTACTTGACTCTGCGATATTGTTAAGAACGTGGGCGCTTACTAACTCGTATTATAAGACTACATTTTTTAGCTTTGCTGATTTCACATAAGATTTGAGTTTATTCAAAATTATCCATGTACTGAAAGTCTATCTATCGTGAAATTTCTTATGTGAGATTGTTCAGTACTGTAGCTATAGTGCTAGAAATGGAATAATTATAGCTATACGGAGTGACATTTAATCTTGAAGATATTTATATGCTTGCAAAGATCGGGTTTACTAACTAAAAGTAATATTTATTATAGTTGTCATTTATTTGATTCACAGTTCAATATATCATGCAGTAGTCAGTCACTGAAATCTTATTTGTCAACAAATATACCGCTGGAAAATTTTTGAATTGTTGGCTATTGTTTACACTCGGTAAGGCAGTTTTGTAGCTGCTCTTCACCTGCTTTAGGTGCCGTATAGTGTCATTCTGAAAAACAGTGATAAATTTTTACTTGAATTCAAGAGAATGGCGTTAAACAACGTTAACTAAAGATTTTTTTAGATTTTTTAGATTTTTAGATTTTTAGATTTTTTTTCGACAAAGATATTTTCACTTCAATTCCGGTAGCGCTTTGTAATGGAAATGCTCTCTCGATTCGATTATCTCAAGCAACATGCAACTTTTACAAAATAATTTTCACAATAATATTTCTTTCTTTTCTCGTACAAAAGTTTTAAAGCAGTAAAAATATTATTGCCTATTCCAACTAAATATTTCTTTGAGCGACACGTGTCAGTAAGACAGTACAAGAATTCGACATAATCTTCAAAACGTCGCGTACACGCGCAGTAGCACTTGCGCAATATGTTTTCATATGCGATAAAAACTGTAGTCGCGAAAATCGGTAGTGCGCATGACGTACTTACACAAATCTACATTCGTTTCAAGCAAAAAAAAAAGTTATCGACAAAAATAAAATTCAGAAAGCATTCTATTGTCACAGTCGCCGAACCGGCCAACCGAACTAATCACTTTATCGCTGATTTTTTCGAAGCTGTCGCTCCACGTGTACGTAAGCTATACTACATAAATTATTGCGTCTCAGCGCCTATTATTGAGCTTCGGAATATTTCTCGGTCGATTCGAATTTTTCCATAATCGCTGTAAGCTATAAAAATCAAGGACATTAGATATAATCTAATCTTACTTCCCGAAGTCGACGGGTTTATGCATTTTTGTGTCTATGCGCAAATAGATGTGTTCATGCGGATGACAATCAATGGTCAAAAATATCGAGCCAATTTAATTACATTCGAAACAATTTCATAGCTATTGACAATTTATCAAATACAAACAGCCTCGTTTCTCTATAGCATTATCGGCGTCTGCTATATATTCGTTAATTTGACTGTTGGATATATCGTTGAAGAGGGATGCAATATGCAATTGTGCCTCTCTTAACTCGTCCACCTGTATATGGTTTATGCTCTGGTGAGAGCTATTGTCTTTCGCGAACACTTCCAAATTGCTTCCTCATTATATAACCAGGCCGAATTCATCGCCAGAGAGAGAGAGAGAGAGAGAGAGGGAAGGTGGGAGAGAGAGGTGCTTTCCATTCGACGGCACCTTTTGTTAACGCGTTGACTCGCGGCAGGCGGCGGCTGCCGAACAGGGGGTAGAAAGGCCGCAGCAATTCGATAAGAATGTTGCCGACCTCTCTCTCTCTCTCTCTCTCTCTCTCTCTGTCTTTCTCTGCAATTAGCGTCTATTGTTAGATCTACTTTTCACGATTTCCTTTTTCGGTGGCTTCTATATACTTATTATTTTGATTTATTATATTTCAATGCCACACTGAGTTTGAATGTACATTGTATTCTGTGTGCTTCTATTTTTTTTTATATAAATTATTGCAGATTGCTTCTTTCATTGCGACTTGTGTTTTGCGAAGCGTTGAGAAAATAAAATTTCATTTAATATCTGACGTAACATTGCAGTCTCGATTGAATATTTTTTTATTTAACATAAAATCAGTTGTCCTAGCAAAAATTACAAAATGTACCTCGCATGCAAATGCAAAAAGCTATGGAAATCAAATTGCAATGCATAAATTTTCAACTACGCGAAAATTATAAGCAAATCCTTGGCAATCTGTTATCAAACGAAGTGAATGATTAAAATGCAATATAGAAAATCGAGCGGATTACGCGGCTGCGCACGTGCACGCAACAGTCTGCGTAAGAGAGGAATCAGCTGGCTTTGGACAATAATCGATGAAGCGAATAATTGAGAAATTCGTAGCCAGCCGCCACACGTATTGGCAGTGTATATAGGTAAAGCTCTGCTATCAGCAAAATGGACAATACATGTATTGCAACTGCGACATCATTGCCGTAAGAATTTGCGAGCTAAATGCAAGAGGAAGCTTCCTACAGATAATGTCACTGAAAAAGAGAGTACTTAAAGACAATGCAGCAATTTTATTTGATTGATTTTAGCACTGCCACGGGCAAAGTTGTCACATCTATGCCACGTGATCGGCCCAAGTATTTTTATTTTTCGCTGCAATCTAATGTCCTACAAGATGAGAAAATAAAAAATCGAAAAACCAAGATCGAGCATGCAATATGACAATTCGATAACACGGTATCGAATCGTGCACACGCGTTTGTCAAAAAATAAGGTACGCCGCGAACAATATATAAGAGCACGCTTGGTAAGCGGAATTTGCATGTATGTACACTATTTTTTCTGTTTTGAGACTCGGCAAGAAATTTTGAAAAATGTTTAAATGTTTGACTGTCAGTCTTATTTCTCTTTGCATCATCGCCACAGTCTCAGCTGATGGTAACGAAGAAGGCACGTATATCCAATAAATTTACTCATAGAAATGATCAATCGACTAAACAAATCAATACAAATATTGAAGTATTTAAATGGTAGATTTTATCGGTCTTTTCGACTGTACAGTTCAACAGTAAAATTACAGTAAAAATAGGCCCTTGCAGTTAATTTATTCCATTTCTATAAGAGTGAATGAAGAGTCTATATATAAACAGTGCCGAGATGAACTTGGAGAATGTAAGTTATTTATTTTGATAAGAATTGACAAATAAACTCTATAAAAACAATGAAGATAAAGATTAAATTTTTTTATACATTTTTCAGGGGCTGGCGACTACGAAAACGACGTATGTATCGGTAAGAAGAGCAGAAATGGCAAGTAATAATGCAGTGAGGAATGTTAGTTCTCTGTAAAAAAGCACACATGAAGCAAATAAAAATGATATAAATGAATAATTTTGTTTTGTTGGCACAACACGCAGTTGGAACAAAATGCGTTTGAGCGTATCTACGATTATAAAATTTTGCAACCGTATTGTTTACAATTTTTCTCAATTATTTGGCTATTTTCGACCATCGTATGCTAATTTTCAAACAGTTTATATTGTTGTAATCAATATTTGCGATAATCTACAACACGCGCTGTGATAAAAAATCAAGCTCACATGTTGAAATAATAAGTATTACTATAGATGTCTTATCGCATAGGACTGCGATACGTTCATGGTAAAACAATAGGTCATAAGCTATATATAATCAGGTGATGTATGTACGCCTGGCCAACTGTTAGGTCTGAATGCCATCAATAAACAACCACTCGCCCTTTGAGTAGATGAAAAAAGAAAGTCAACGTAAAGATATTATTGGTCAAAACAAAATGGATAATGATTTTGATATATTCTTATCGTATAATTTGCCAATCGTTATAGAAAGGTAGAGTATATAATGAAACGATTATTTGTTAAAGTTGTTTTATTTATTCATAATTTATAGTATTTCTCAGATATGCAAATATCGATTGTAAGCCAATACTTTTGGAAAAAGTTTTTATTTATTATGGATATACGCTACATAGCGCATTACAATGATCTCCTTCCTCAGCTGGATCATAGTATATCAAATCTTGAGTTTCTGAAAAACATTTTTAATGTTTTTACAATTTAATTTAATAAGATTGCTCGAATTCACAACAATCAATAACATGTTTTTAAAAGTTAAGAGACAAAAAATTTTATGAAAACATAATAATACATTATGTACCAAGGGCGTAAAAGAGGGCTGTTTTGACCGAGGGTGCGATTGCAGTACGAGTCGAGGCGAAGCCTCGAACGTGGTACATACTATAATTTTTGTCCCTTATGTATTGATTTTGCGATTTTGCGTCCGTAAAAATGGTAGCAAAATATGACAGTTCGGCAACTAGTTCTTATTGATTTATAAATATACACAATATGCATTTCATATATGTATATATAAAGAAAAGGAGATATATATATATGATATCTACAAAAAAAAAATACATTTTTTAGAAGCACAAAATGGAAAAAAAAATGTTTATCGCTAGAGCTTCCGGAGTTTTTTTTTCTTCTTTTTGAAGGTATATAGTGATAGAAAATGCTCGTGAACATTAGAAAAGTCCCCAAGAACTACTCTTTTTCGAAATTTTTCCCATATTTTTAACCAACTGCAGATTGAATTTTTTTGTTCTTTTATTAATAACTTTTTACCACATGTTTATTTTGAAACAAAACTAATTTTTACGTGAAGCTCTTCTTTTTTTGCTACAATTTTGACTTATTAAAAATGTTTCTAGCAATCTTAGAAGCCGAGAAATCAGTATTTGAACCAAATGACGTTTTTTTGCCTGAAATAAGCCCATCTGATTATAATGGGAAAATCTCGCAAACCTAGTACCTGTAAACTTTTCCAATGTTCACGAGCATTTTCCGTCACTATATAGCTGCCAAAAGGAGAGGAAAAAAATTCCGGAAGCTCTAGCGTTATAAAATTTTTTTCCATTTGGGCTTCAAGAAAGTGCTTTTTTGTGCAGTTTTCGTCATAATATATGCGTGCATGAACATTCAATATAAAGAGCGAACTGTTAGGAACTAGATAACAAAATTTGTAGCGGGCGTAAAAAGTCTTTTTTGCCCGCCGGTCGGAAAAGCGGCACTTTAGGTACTTTTTTTGCGCGGGGAGTAAAATCGCAAAAATCGCGCATGTGTGACAAAAAAATTATTTTTGATATCTTGAACGATTCGTGTAAATTATTCATGTAACTATTCTTTTCTCGAGCAAATTTTCGCAGTATGTTAATTTTGAAAGAAGCTACGGCGTGTTGATTATTTCTATATTAGCAAAAAATCATTGAAATATTTTCTACTCACCTTTGCAATTTTTGATACATTCCGTTTTTGACATTAGAGCTGGATAAGTAAACAAATTAATCAATTAAACAATATGGTTTATGAAATAAACAATTCTATTTTATGAAGTGATAACAATTTGAATAAGAACCAGATACTTGAAAATTTGTATGAAGAATATCTCAGCAGTGACAAATGACAGTCAAATCAAAATAAACAGTGATTTGAATACTATCAACCAAGCTAAGTATATTTTTGTATATAAAATCAGGTACGAAATTTGATCTCGAAGTTTCTAAGAAAATACTTGTAACAGGAAAGGATAAAACATATCAAAATATAACTTTTAATGGTAACTTTTGTAATCGCCAAATAAAAAGTCCGTATTAAATTTTAATGTATATTAATATGACAAGTAGTTGAGTTATATTTCAATTATATCTTTGAACGACAATAGAAATTGGTTTGTCTATGCTCACTTCTTAATATCATAATAATTTTGAAATACCTGGTACTGCATTTGAAAATGACTGGCAGAGTGCGATGAAGAACAAGAAAATGATGATTTTAAACAGCATATTGGTAATTTCTTTTTATAAAGTTGAGTTTGAAAAATCTCATTGTAGCGAATTCCTTCAACTCGAATATTTATACCTGTGTTGGTAACAATTACATTCGCAGTGAATTACGAATGCATCATAAAAAAACATTCAGAAGGGAACCAGTCGCTCTTTAACGCTTGTAAAAAATTAATAGCTTTCCTTATTGCGTCATGTAAAAATTCTTTTAATTTCAATGTTTTCGCGGAAAATTTGCACTTTAAAGTACTCGTTGTTAATTTTTAAAAATTCACACAATGTTACGATTTTTCAGAATTAGTATTGTAAATATGAGAAATGAAATTTAATATCTATTGTATAAAAAAATTTCGATTCCCAAAATCATTACAAGGCACCATCCTGAATCATCATATTCAAACTCTACACGATTCAAAGTCTCTACATGGCCAAATTTACCGCGAAGAAAATGGTCGTGTAGAAATATTCCTCACGTCCAAATTGAAAACGTAAATCGTAAAAATTATAATCCAAAAACAATGTTGTTACTGAAAATTTTCTTCACTAGTATTTTGAAACTATGTAGTAAAAAATATTTTAAGGTATTGTGACGAATATTGATTTTCGTGGAAAGTTTTGCAGTTTTTCAAACAACTAAAGTGGAGAATATTTCCAGTAATAAAATTGAATAGCGTCGAGTTCTGTATCTTTGACAAATCTTTTTACGCAAAAAATATTTGAGAAATTGTGGTAAGTCGTCCTAATGACCGATATAGCTATGAGAAAGTAGGAGAGAATATACGAGTATGTGAACAAACAAAGAAACAAATTCGTTGAAAAAGGTTCAATTATTAAAAAATTTGCTATTCTCACAATTACATAGAAAATTGTCAATAAAAAAGCTTTCAACCTTTTTACAGAAAAATCGGCCACCCAAACATGGCACACTGTCATTGTAAGTTATGAGTTCAGTAAATTCAATAATTCATTATCAGTGGTTCATGTAAGTACCATCGCAAGTTATTGTTATTTTAATTATTTTTCACGCTACTAAACTTTTATAGAAACGGAATAAATTGACTGTACAGACATATTACTGTAATTTTACTGTTGTAGTGTTGAAAAGACCAATAAAAAATCAACAGGACCACCATTTAAATACTCTATAATTGTATTGATTTGTTAATAGTCGATCGGTCAATATGTCTATGAAGAAATTTATTGGATACGTACCCTTTTCGTTACCATCAGCTGAGATCATGACGATGATCAATGCAAAGAGAAATAAAACAGCCAAACGTTTGGACATTTTTCAAAAGTTGTTGATGAGTCTCAACGAAGAAAAAATAGCGTACAAACTTCACTTGACAAACGTGCTCTTATATATACTTTACGACGTATCTTATTTTTTGCTAAACATATACGTAACGCATATTTGTGACGCATGATGTTAAAAGTGGGGGAAAAATATTTTCAACTCGAGAATACTACAAATTGACCTCGTCTGTTCGCTAAATAAATGTTTGAGCAGCCGTCGTTCAGGCTACGGTTATCTAATTCGAGCTATTCTTTCGAAATAAAAACGCTCAGTCTACATCAACGCGACAAATGTAATATGAGAGAAAATAACATATTAATGGAAATTTACAGGTCGTATTTTTGATTAAAAATTGAAAAATCGATTTTTGTTATATTTCAATAAAAAGCGAGCATGAAAAAACTGCCGTATCTCTAATCGCTAAAATACGGTATGTTAATTCGATTTCAGGAAAAAAGACAAACTGGAATAATTCTTGCAAAAGTTCAAATTTTCAGTATTTATATCTCGAGTATTATCACCTTCAAACCACAAAATGCAAACTCGCGCGATAGGTCCTTATGAAGCGTATTTTTTCTTGTAATTTGTGATGATGAGAAAAATTTCGTTCTCGTAACGACGAGAATTAAATTTTTTATTCTAATGCTGTAATATTGTAATATTGACACAATCTGCATTGAGTTGCAAAAATTGTACTTTTTCACTTCCTTCACAATCCTTCCAAATATTATTGTTTTGAATGTGGCGAAGCGCGAATATAACAATTATATATATATATATATAAGAGCACGTTTGTCATGTGAAGTTTGTACGCTATTTTTTCTTCGTTGAGACTCATCAACAACTTTTGAAAAATGTTCAAGCGTTTGGCAGTTTTATTTCCCTTTGCATTGATCATCGTCATGATCTCAGCTGATGGTAACGAAAAGGGTACGTATCCAATAACTTTCTTCATAGACATATTGACCGGTGGACTATTAACAAATCAATACAATTATAGAGTATTTAAATGGGGGACCTGTTGATTTTTTATTGGTCTTTTCAACACTACAACAGTAAAATTACAGTAATATGCCTGTACAGTCAATTTATTCCATTTCTATAAAAGTTTAGTAGCGTGAAAAATAATTGAAATAAAAATAACATGCCATGGTACTTACATGAACCACTGAAAATGAATTGCATTTACTGAATTCATAATTTACAATTTGAGTGGCCGATTTTTCTGTAAAAAGGTTGAAAGCTTTTTTATTGATGATTTTCTATGTAATTGTGAAAACAGCAAATTTTTTAATAATTGAACCTTTTTCAACCAATTGGTTTCTTTGTTCGTTCAAATATATTCTCTCCTTCTTTCTCATAGCTATATCGGTCATTAGGATGACTTTTCACAATTTGTCAAATATTTTTCGCGTAAAAAGATTTGTCAAAGATACAGAAGTCGACGCTATTGAGGGACCCTCAATCGTAATCATCCTTAATGAAATATGAGTTATAATAGACTGGCATTTATTGTAGTACGATTTAGTAAAACTTGGCTAGGGCCTTTGGAGAAGCAAATTATCATTTCATTATTCTATAACCCTTTAGTTAAAATCCATTATCTAACGTAGAAACGTTAATTAAGAAACGAATCAAGCAATTTTGTCCGACTTACAAGGAGAGTGTCACATGTTTGGGTCACCGATTTGCCTGTAACTTTGGGATTTCTTTTCATACGCAGAAATATATAAGAAGCGGCGTCCGTTCATCCTAACGCTCAATATTTCTATAGTTGTAGGCTATTTTTCTCAAATCTGTGAAAATATATGTCTCTCTTGTAATGGATATACCTTGTAACTTAAGCATTATAGCGTTTTTGTAATATCATCAAAAGAAAGCTGAGATCAAATGCTTTGGAAAAAAAAAAAATTTGTTCAAAAAGACCAATCCGTTCCAAAGTTACACCGATTTCAAATTTGTCTATGGAATCCTCAATAAAATGCTTTCTTTAGAAAAAGTGACTAATTAGCATATGAAATTTTAATGTCATGTAACTTTGAAACTGTTTGATCTTTTTTGCCAAATTTTTTTTCTTTGAAAGAGTTTGAATTCAGCTTTCATTTGGTGATATCAGAATAACGCTACAATGCTTAAATCACAAGGTATATCCATTACAAGAGAGACATATATTTTCACAGATTTGAGAAAAATAGCCTACAACTATAGAAATATTGAGCGTTAGGATGAACGGACGCGGCTTCCTTCATATTTCTGCGTATGAAAAGAGATCCCAAAGTTACAGGCGAATTCATGACCCAAGCGTGTGACACTCTCCTTGTTAGTCGATACGGGGACTATTAAATGTTGCATCACGAGCATTTTGTTGATTCATAAAAATTTATATGCATGTGTATTTTTATTTACAGACCCAGCACTCGTGGAACAATGGAGGGAAGAGTGCAGCCGAAATGGTCTGAGCGGGAGAGCACTCATAGTAAATACGTCGGTGATAAGGACAAAGCTTATATGTCTGAATATCTCAAATAGTGCTTATAATCGCGAAGAATAATGTAGTGTTTTTTTTAAAAAAGCACACATAAAGGAAATAAAAATGTTATAATTTGCAATAATTTTCGGCTATCGCATACTAATAATTAAATAGCTTGAGATATACCAGTGTGTCTAGGTATTACTGATGAAATCAAATCATATTTGCGATAAATTGACAACGCGCGCTGTGGTAACAATCAAACTTTTAAGTTGAGATAATAGAGAGCTATAAACGTTTTGCTGGTTCGAGTTGACAGAGTGGCTCCGCAGGGGAAGGGAAGAAAGACTACGGGCTATGTCAACATCGCGTTCGACTGCGAGCTTGCGCTTCTTTTTTATAGAAATAACGAGGTATTCGGCTGCGTATTGATACACACGCTTATACCTCTTTACGATAAAATTTGAAACGTTATCTTGAAAATTATTTTATCAAAACGTTTATAGCTCTCTATTATTTCAACTTAAAAGTTTGATTGTTACCACAGCGCGCGTTGTCAATTTATCGCAAATATGAATAGATTACATCAGTAATATCTAGTTATATCTCAAGCTATTTAATTATTAGTATGCGATAGCCGAAAACTATTGCAAATTATAACATTTTTATTTCCTTTATGTATGCTTTTTTACAGAGAACATTACATTATTCTTCGCGATTATAAGGACTATTTGAGATATTCAGACATATAAGCTTTGTCCTTATCACCGACGCATTTACTAACAATAAGTGCTCTCCCGCTCAGACCATTTCGTTTGCACTCTTTCATCCATTGTGCCACGAGTGCTGGGTCTGTAAAGAAAAATGCACATGCATATAAATTTAAATTTTCATGAATCAACACAATGCTCGTGATGCAACATTTAATAGTCCCCGTATCGACAAAGTCGGACAAAATTGCTTGATTCGTTTCTTAACGTTTGTACGTTAGATAATGGATTTTAACTGAAGGGTTATAATAATAATGAAATGATAATTTGCCTCTTTAAAGGCCCTAGCCAAGTTTTACTAAATCGTACTACAACATATGCTAGTCTTTATAACTCAAATTTCATTAAGGATGATTACGATTGAAAGTTCCTCAATAGCGTCTGCATCTTTGACAAATCTTTTTACGCGAAAAATATTTGACAAATTGTGAAAAGTCATCCTAATGACCGATATAGCTATGAGAAAGAAGGAGACAATATATTTGAACGAACAAAGAAACCAATCGATTGAAAAAGGTTCAATTATTAAAAAATTTGCTATTCTCACAATTACATAGAAAAGGTACCATCCTGATTCATCATATTCAAACTCTACACGATTCAAATTTTCTACATGACCAAATTTACCGCGAAGAAAATGGTCGTGTAGAAATACTGCTCACGTCCAAACGTAAATCTAAAAACTTATAATTCAAAAACAATGCTATTACGAAAAACTTTCTTCGCTAGTATTTTGAAACTATTTTATACGATTAAAATGGCTTTTCTGCATTGAGATGAACATTTCGCGCGTCGAAATTTCAAAAATAAGTCGTAAAAAATATTTTAAGGTATTGACGAATATTGATTTTCGTGGAAAGTTTTGCAGTTTTCCACAAAACTAAAGTGGACAATATTTCCAGTAATAAAAATGTTTACCAATTATAATTTTTACGATTCGTGTTTTAAATTTAGACGTGGGCAGTCTTTGTACACCACGATTTTCTCCGCAGTCAATTTGGCTATCTAGAGAATTTCAATCATGTACAGTTTGAATGATGAATCATGATGTTGCCTAAATATTTGTTATAATTTTCTTTTTTTAAATCTGGATCTTTGTTATTTTTGCTATATTATAAAATGGAAGGTGACTTATTATATTTCATCGTGATGAATCACAGTTTCATGACTGCATGACGTAAGAGGAAAAAAGAAGCGATATTTCGCAAACGACACGATCGATAAAAGTAAATGAATATTTATTTATTTTGCGAGCAATATTTTTTAAATTTCCAGAAATTTTGTATGCCACAATATTTTGCATTTTTAGTAAAAGAAATATCAATACAAAATTACTCTGTGTATAATAGTTTAGAAAAGTACCTTACGACGCCATCTACAAATACACTTTTAAAACATCATTGGTCGATCGGTATATACTTGAATATGAAATTACCTTTATATAATATAAATATAAAATTAAATTCATTATTTAAAAAATATAATTTGTTGATAAAATATGATTTTCTGAAAAAATCGATTAAAGCGCCATATGTAACATACAAAAAAATGTTTTGTATACAGTAATATAAATACATATATGTACATGTGTTTAATAAAATCAACATTTATTTAAGTATAAAATAACGAGGTCCATTTCATTATCGGATCAAGGCAAGCATAATTTAAATTATGCTAAAATTTACTTTTAACCTTGCTAGTATTTTTGTTTATGCATATATTAATCAAAAAATATAAAACATGTGCACTACTATTTCAAGTTATGTCCTCAATGAGTCATCACAGAGCTTGCTAAAAATTTATAAAACAAAACATCAAAAGTTTTAAGCATGTATGACAAAAATAAGTTAACAAAATTTTTCATCATGTAAGACATAATAACGTAGAAAAAGATAATATTCAAATATTTTAATTTTAGACTATTTTGCAACAGTTGTCAAATTACTCTTGATTCAGATTCATTTGGCGACATAAATTAAAGAATTTATATCAAAAACACAAGTAGGAAATCTGTACAACTTAAATTTTCAGTTTTTGAATTTTTCATAAACAACAGCCATTTCCGGCCTATGCTCAGCAAGTTTGTTTGAACACCATTTTCCTAGTGACATTAGATATCTAAAAACTTCGTCATACATCTCTCCAGCTTTTTTATCTTTCAATGAATAAATATCTTTATCGTTTAAACTGTCTACATAGTCTTTCAGACGTTTGTTTATTGGTCTGGTCCTGTCATACGCTGATAAACCAGTTGCTAATTCGAATAAAACTATACCATAGCTGTATGTATCGATTTTCGTTGATAAACTTCTTCCAAAAATATATTCTTCAGGCAAGTAAGGCCGAGTTCCTTGTATTCTACTGACCTGTAATTGCAAGAGTAATTGAAATTGGTTTTGTAATTGATGCATTTTAACATTTATAGAAAAATCTAAAATTATTATTACTACCCATAAAAGGTACTCTATCACACACAAAAGAAACTTACTTTCATTGAATCATCGACTGAACCTTCTCGTGCCAAGCCAAAATCCCCTATTTTTGGTTCAAAATTTTTGTCCAATAAAATGTTGGCACTTTTTATATCTCCATGTATGAGAGGTTTTTCATGGATAGTATGCAGATATTGCAATCCTCTAGCAGTCCCTTTTGCAATTTCTTGTCGCTGGAGCCAATTTAAAGGTGGAGTTCCATGTCTCAAATGCAGACGATCTTCTACAGAACCATTTTTCATGCACTGATATACTAAACAAGGTGCTTCACCACCAATACTGTATGCGTAAAGTGGTAAAATGTTTTCATGAGGTAGAGAATTCAAAATTTTTATTTCACGAAATGATTGTTCCAATTGCAATGCATAACTTTCATCATAATCAGAGCCTCTTGGCTCAATTTTTTTAACAGCTACTTCAGTATTTTTCCAGATACCTGGAAGTAAGAAAAAGAATATAATTAGATTCATTTTTTGTAATACATTAAATACAATTAATAACAAACCTTTAAAGACTGTTCCAAAGCCTCCTTTACCCAACAGATTCTCTCTTTTCCAATTTTCAGTGGCAATAGCTAATTCGTTGTATGATATCCGAGGCAGTGTTGTAGAGAATATTTCAGGTATGGAAGCTAGCAAATTATTTGAATGACTTGCCAATTCATTTTGTGGTTCAAAATTATCACAATTAAGTACTTTTTGATCATCATCAGTAGTGTTATTTACTACAACTTTTGCTTTATTCTTATCAAATATCTTGTCTTGATTGAAATTTTGTGCTCCTACTTTGAGAAGTTGTTTATCTTTTCTAAAAAGTTTTTGAAGATTTCCTTCTCCATTATAAAAGAGAGGATGAAATTTACTATCGACAAAAGATAATAAAGGAACCATAGCTTGATAATGCTTCATTTTAGACAACAATATGAACAATTCTGTGATTGTGTGATTGTGATGTCCCCATTTTGTCAAAAGTTCATCCATTGGATTGTCTTCTGTTCTTAAAGATTGTATAGTGGATACATCATATCCCATCAGACCTTTCAATAAAAATAAAATTAAGATCTGTTCTTGACTATCAAAAAATCAATGTATTTGTTTACCTGCCAATTCCTCATATTTATCATTTTGATTAAGAATTCTACACAATTCTGCTCTTTCTCCAAAAGACAGATCATAAATAAATTTGTATTTATTTGAGTTTGATGTCATTTTCTATTTGAGAAATTAAAATCCAATTTCAAAAAGAATGTACCTAACCAAAACAATTTTCACCAAAGTATTTCAAACATTACTAATACAATATTGGAATATAAATTAGAAAGCAAAACAAAATCTATGATATTGAAATAAAAATTAACTACGGTTGTTTTATTTACAACAACACATCAACACTATTGTTTGTCACTGATAAACAGCAGACAATACAACAGTCTGGATAAATCGAGGTTATCCACAAATCAGCGACATTTAGCGCCGCCAGCGGCGGCACCATTCGTAAATCGTAAAAGCGCGCGTGACGCGTGGACTTTAAAACTATCGTAATGTGTTTTCTTTTTACCAATACTAGGTATTTTTAGTTTTAAAATAATAGTATTCAACAAAAGTATTTATGAAGCTATTCAAGTTTAAGAGAAAAGTTGACTAAATTTAATAACATCAGTCCAAAAAAAAAAAATCATTTAATGTATATACTTTCTGCAAGCGAAAATAGAAATAAAGTATTTGTTTATATATTTATTTCTAGAAAAGAGATGCAAAATATCAAACATTCATAATAATATTTTCAAGTATTTTAAATACTTTTCAAGCATAAAGTAGAAAACATTAAAGAAAAAAAAAGAAGTATAATATGTTTGTTTTAGTAATGCTTGCTTCCTTCACGAGCCAGTTTATCAGCCCTTTCGTTGCCATGCACGCCTTTGTGACCTGGAACATGTCTCTGAAAAAAAAAATCATCATCTTTGATAATGAGAACAAAATTGCTGAAAATTCCATGATACTAACCAATTCCACATTCAGTGGTTTGAATGCCTTCTCCATTTCCATAAGCTCTTTTTTATTTGCCAAAGGTTCTCCAGTAGATGTCTTCCACCCATTTTGTTTCCACTTGGGCATCCATTCGTTATTGCATTTCATGAGGAATTCAGAGTCAGTATTAATTCTGAGCTTATCTACTCCTGCCCTCTGAGCTTGCTTGGCCGCTTCTGTAGCTGCTCGAATCTCGGCATTATTGTTGGTAGCACGTCCACTTGCTGGTGCAGATACATTGCTGAAAAACCATTTATTGGTATAAATTAATTTTGCAAAAAAATGTAACTATGCACTACAACATCTACTACTTCACTTCAATAAATACAAAATAATATTTCAATACTCACTATCGAGAATTGTCATCAAACCACACTCCAATCCCAGCCTTGGCTCCATCTCTACCATTTGAGGGGCAAGCACCATCGGTGTACACATCAACGTAGCCACGCTCATCGCGCTGCAATCCATCTCTCTGTAAATGAAAATTTTTTTATCATAAAGAAAGATGCTTTTTTAACATGTCTATACCAGAGAGCTACGTGATTCATAAGAATAGTATGAACCACCACTTGAAGGGTAGCTTGAGTAAGAACTGTGAGATGAGCTGTTGTTTGATGATGAGGAGCTTCTTGATTCAACAAAATGCTCAGCTTCAGCTCTAGAGTCAAACTTTTTAAAGTCTGCTCCAGAATATTGATAAACTTGATCTTTGCAGTCATCCCTATCGATGATTCAAAAAATATAGTTTGCAATGTATTTATTTCTAAAATAGTAATTGACAAACAAATATATTCTGCGTTTTTACCAGGTATCATAGACTCCAGTACTGCGACCATTAGCTACTGCGTAGTAATAACTCATTTTGTTGAGTTTTATTCAATACACCTACAGAAATTTCACTTGTTTAGAAAATTAATAAAAATAAAAGATTGTGAGACAGTATTTAATTTACGTATGAATTTCTATTTGTTATTTAATGATTAATCTTCAATGACAGTACAGGTAAAGTCTTGTGGCAATTTTTCAGATTCATAAAAAAATTCTAAGCAACGATTGCTGGAAAATAAATGACGTGTTTCTCACAAAAACCATAATTTAAAAATTAAAAATTATATAAAATTTCTTGTAAAGTAATTCTTACAAAGCGAGATGTTTAAAATTTAATTTTGTCAAACAGATTGCATAAAAAATCGTGTATCTAAATGAATGGATACAAGTAGACGCTAATCTTACCTTTTTTCCAAGCAATCTGCAATTCCCGTAACAGTAGCACCACACGTTGAAAACTGCGTTGATAATTTTATAATAGATATGGCACAACAGAAATACCCAGATAGTATATAGAATGGCTGCAGAAAATACGGATCAGACTCCGCGAACTTTGCTCTCGTCTCGCTTTCCTTTGTTTCGCCTAAAACCCACATCGAACCGTTACGAGTTACGATTTGAATTTTGATAACATAAATATAAACATCACCACACAACCTTTGTGCTACTATTATTAATTCGTACATCAATGCTAATTTACACTCTGTTCAATTTTAAATTTTCGTGGAAACTTGAGCAGTCGTGCCGAATTTATAAATTGAAAAATTAGTTGGGTTTATTCATTCAATAATAAAATACTGCAGTGCACATGCATAAAAAGAAATCGAAAAAAAATAATACCACTTACAGTTCTTCTAACGTTCTAACAAATACCTGCGCTCAAAACTGCTTAATTAATGCTGCTCAAGCTCCAACACCAACAGCTTCCATGCGACTGACTGCGACTACTCAGTGCTCACGACTGCTCACGACTGCGGACTGCTGCGCGAACTGATGAGGGCCCCCGGCTCCCGGCCCAACCGTCGATCTACGCAGCAACAGAGTCGGGGAAGTTTACCCCCACGCACTCGACTTCTCCGCTTGCGCTAAGGTTTCAAGTCGAGACCTGTTTATGGCACATTTTACACGCGATGAATCCACAACCCTTATTTTTTCGTATGATTTCTTCAATACCTCTCTTGCGATGTCATCATCTTATTACGCCCAATTCAATTAGCCTAAGAGCCAAATTAAAATTTGAACTACCGAAAAAAACACGATGCTTTCTGCTTCGAACACGTCATCGTACGCGTATACATACGTTCAACTGCGATTTGCATAGAACTTTTTGGGCTTTCAAGCTTAATTAGTTCACTTTGATTATGCTTATAATCCTGCTTATAAGCTATTTTCATTACTGTTTGATGGCACTAGCGGCATCTCAAATGCAAAACAAAATATCGATGAACGCACTTTTAAGAAATGAAATGAGAACGATTTCTTTGTATTCGGTGCCGTGCGGGCGTAACTCGAGCAAACTGTCATAAAATGTAAACCGAAACGGCAAACGATAATCATGGATCTGCCGGGCTTGGGAAAAAATGATGACGCACCATATATGGTATATTTTAGATACAGACATTCTACATTTTTGATTTATAAGATTTACTCGCAACTTGTAAGTTTTTAAATTATCACGCGTAAATTATTTATATTCCAATCATGTGTTTATAAAATGCGAATAACGTAAAAAGTTATTATGTCAATTGATTTTGGTAGGTATTAAATCTTTTCATAAATTATTTAGCCAAAGTCACAGTCTACAAGGTCAGTCTCGAAAACGCCATGTGTGCCATGGCCGAGGGTACATAAATGGTTGAGCGTGGACCCTTTTCGTTTATAGCTACTTTATTTAGGATCTGACCAATGCCAAATGGCAATAAACTTTCCAAACTCGTGTTCTATTTGTTTTTGGCACGTCATACAGCAAATAAAAATGTGCATTTAAAGTTTTGAAAGACCAAAGACTGTTTTCGTAAATAGCAATAAATTATTGTTTTTTTTCAAACAAATTATTTTTGGATATGAAAAGTATCAATTTCTTTTTAAAGTATACATGTAAATATCAGCGATTATCATCTTTTCATGAATGTAAATTCATTTTTATAGAAAGAAATATCCAAATTACAACTATTTTTCAAAGACAATAAACAATGTGTATAATTTTCGAATTTTATTTCAAAAATACAAAGCTAATGTAATTAATCCATGATCTCTAATCCAAATTCACTTTTTAACATCAAACTTTAATCACACACATCAATAATAATCATCACTTGATGAAGAATCATAATCAGAGTACTCCTCCTGGTATCTCTCACATCCTTCACGAGCCAATCTGTCAGCTTCCTGGTTACCATAGTTTCCTTGGTGACTGTTTACGTGAACCTAAAGCAGTAATAAATAAATTTCTGTGGCCTTTTTTCATCAAAATAATCAATAAATTATATAAAACTTACAAATTGAACATGATGAAGTTGGTTCAATGCCTTGTCCATGACTTGGAGTTCTGGTTTATTAATGACCTCTCGTCCATCCGATGTTCTCCACCCATTCTTCTTCCAAGTGTAGATCCATTTTGTGGCACAGTTTATAGCAAACTCTGAATCTGTAAAGATTTTCAGGAGATCAAAGCCAGCTGCCCTGGCTTGATTGGCTGCTGCTGTGATTGCTTGAATCTCAGCATTATTATTTGTAGCTCTCCCAATCACTGGTTCAGACAAATTGCTGAAAAATAATCAAGTTTTGAAATGGCCTGCAGTAATGATTTAAGCAATTAATTTCATAGCAAAAACTATTCACTTACTAAGGATTACCACCACGAAACCAAACTCCAATTCCTGCTCGTGCACCACCTCTTCCATTTGACAGACAAGCCCCATCTGTGTAGACCACAGTGTATCCATCATTGTCAATTATAAAGTTAGCCATAGTGGAAAACAATCTAGCTCAACTAAAATGAAAATTATTTGTCAATGCATCATAAAAAAATATACAGTAACAGCTATAAGTGGATCTAAAATTGGTCTATTAATAAAATTGTTTGCAACTTTTTTTACAGGAGCATATTATTCATACATAAAAAATTTCGGAAGCAAAGTCAATTGGAAAAGTTGAATTATAAACTAACAAAAGAACAAATTAACTAAGTACATGGATATAAAGTCCGTGTTTACAAAAAATATCGCCCAACGTTTTTTTATCAGCCTTTTAGTATTTGCCTTGAATTGAATTGAAATATACAAGTATTCGCGGTTCGATATTCAACGTGCATACTGGTGCATACCGATTATTGCATTTTGAAATATGAAAATATAAGGTGCACTACCGCAAATTATTTATTTACCTGTCAAAAAATGGCAAAACAGCAATAATAACTGCAAGCAGATCACTTCCAATCTTGCTTAAAGCTTGATTTGTTAATTTGCACGAGCAATTCCGTCACAAAGAAACTGATATTCAACTACCATCAACTGCCATTTAAGCGACCATCAGAAAGCGTGTGCTCTCGTCAGCAAGGCTCAAAACGCACTGAAACGCACTACCTACACAGTGGCCGCGGCAGTGTCTAGCGCGTATAGGTACTGCGTAGCGATATTTCGGCTATAAGCTAATCCCTCTATTTATTTCTTCCCCACCTCTCTTCCAGCGGTGACTCACGTGTCGTTTTGCTTTCTTTTGTTTTCTCTACTATCTCATTATAAAAAAATTTTAAGTACAATAGTTTTATATGATACACTGATTTACATCAATGAAACATTAAAATCGGTTGCAAATTTGATGTAAAGTTGTTATTAGTGTAGTAAAAAAAAGAAAATATCGACCGTAATAAAATCATTCCGGATCACTCAAGTTGCACGATTGCGAATTTGTAACGAAATACGTTGCAAAAATTATCGCGACGACGTGTTTCATTCGACGATAATACTCTAAAGCAGACTCACCTCAACTGCGATTGAAAATGGTCAGATTATATTAGCAAATAATCTTCTGCTCTTCAAGAGGACTCAAATTGGACTCGTTTGGGCAATAACGTGGTAAAAGTTAATTAACTGTTTGTTGAAATAAAACCATTTTTTTAACTAGCAATAGGAAGTGTTTTTTAAGTATATAATTGGATATCATCCTTCCACTATTTGATTTTTACAGAAAAACTTACCTAAATATGTACCTCTATAGAGACTGTGCTTCAAAGATTATAAACAATTTACAAATATTTTTTTACACTTTTATTTTTATCCAATTTGTAATACATACAAAAGTAAAAAAAATCTTTAGTCTTGAAATTGGAACAATTAGAAACTACCCTCTGTAGTACTCCCACCCTGCACGAGCCAACCGGTCAGCTTCTCTATTACCATAATTGCCCTGATGACTTTTAACGTGTACCTGAAAAAACAATAAATGAATTCCTCACTTGTTTTAAACACATTGAGTGACATTTAAAAATTGTATCAGACTTACAAATTTTACATGTCTCAATTGTGCAAGAGCACTTTCCATGACCAAAAGCTCTTGCTTGTTAATGACTGCTTCGCCATCCTGAGTACGCCACCCATTTTTCTTCCACATAGGTAACCACTTTGTAGCACAGTTGATGGAAAATTGCGAATCGGTAAATATCTTCAGCAATTGAATTCCAGCTACATAGGCTTGGTTAGCCGCTGCTGTTATTGCTTGTATTTCAGCATTGTTATTCGTTGCTCTTCCAATCACTGGCTGAGATAAATTGCTGGAAAATATTATATATTCAAAATAACATTTAAATTTATCTATATTGTGAATTGCAAAACAGGTTACAGTTATATTTTACTGCTACAGTCGTAGTATACAAATATTTACTCACTAAGAGGAACCATTACTAAACCAAACTCCAATTCCTGCTTTGGCACCAGGTTGTCCATTCATATAGCAGGCTCCGTCTGTGTACACAACTGTGTACCCATCAGTGTCAACTATAAACTGATCACCCATGATCAAAATTCTTTGCAAAACAAGAAATCTGGCTACGCTGAAATAAAAGTCATTTGTCTGTTGGAAGAAAGAAACAGTAAAAAGCAATAAACAAACATGACCAATAAAGATCAATATTTATAAAACTTTTAGAAACATTTTTTCTTAAATGAAATACGTACAAGGGAAAAAAGTAAAAAAGAACAAAAAGTACTTAAAGCATGCAGATACAATATTATAGTATGAAAACTATTTGCAAAAAATGTTGCTAAATTACTTTAAAACCAATAGTCTTTTATTTAAAGTAGTACTAATTAATCAATTATTCATACAATTATTTGCGATTCCGCATAGTATAATGTCAACGTATACCGATTATTGCATCATGAATAAGTACTACTTTGTACTCACCGGTTTTTCAGAAGTAGCTAAATAAGCACAATAATAACTAGACACTTGAATTTGTTAAGCACGAGATTTTTATCAACTATTACAAGTATACCCAGTGCTCTCTCGGCCACTCTCGGCAGTCTGCTCGGCAACGGCTCACAGCGCACTGATTGCAACTTGCAACTATGTAACACTCAGCAATGTTTCGGCTTGCAAAGTCCGAACCCTCTTCTCCTCTCCTCCTAATTCTTGGAGAATCACGTGTCGCTTCGCTTTCTTTTGTTTTCCCCTCGCACTCCAAGCCACCAGATATCGAAAATATCAAGTACTAGAAATTTTTATACCAATTCGCGAAAGAAATTTACACTGGCTGCGATTGAGATTCACACCAATTAATACATTGGCTATGAATAATTACTTTTGAATTTCACATAAATCTCAATTTGTTAGAAAAAAAGAATATGGAGTAAAATGAAATATGTATCACTCATGTTACGCGATCACGTTTTCGTGACAAAAAGCAAAACGTGTCGTTATACTCCAAAGCAGACCGATCGACTTGCAACGAATGTTCTGCTCTTCAACATGCCTCGAAATACGCGACTTATAGTTTGTGTACGTTTTTTTTACACGTATGTATATTTTTGCTGAATAAATTCGTGTCCATTCCTGTTCAATCCGGTTGTTCTCACGCGCTAGCTTTCTATTACAAATATTCGGACATTCCTCGACCCAAGCGTTCGCTATATTTCACCTCTATGGCACTTTATATGACCTTGATGCGGATTGCTCTGCATTGTCTGACAATCAAAGCATGGTAAACAGTAAAAATACACACAAACGTCATATTATGTTACTATCGTATGCAACAGTCATAAGAAAATTACAATTTCAAAATTTTACATTAATTAAAAAAACTCATTAAAGCTCGTGTATTATAAAGCTTTCACCCTCAATCTGCATAAAAATCTTCTCTAAAACCTTTGGGGAATTCTATTCGATGCTTTTATTTAACAGTGGAAAAGAAAAATCCGTTGAAAAGTTGCAGACTCCGTCGATCGCTAAGCATATTGCAGCGCAGTCAGAGGCGCGGACAGCAGCCGCGCACGTGTGCAACAGCTAGCCCGAAGGGTCTAGAGTTTTATGGCATGGGCCACTTTTTTTTTTTACTTCACCCAACTGCGATGGTATTTCGGCACGTTTCATTATTGTTTCGAGTATACTACTAAGGAAAAAGTAGATGAAAAAACTTTACTATATGCATCGCTCAAGGGCTGCAACAAAAAGGAAATTTCAAACATCTGGAGAGAAGCCTTGAAAAGTATTTTTTTTTCGGCCGACCCGTCCGTTCTCGTATTTCCATTCGTATTATTAAAATGTCAGCGCTTATTTACGACGGAATATAGGAAAGCGAACGATTTATAGAATAATGTTTACAATTTACAACGAATTAAAAACTTTCTAGTTGTTTATCTCAAGAATATCTAAGCTAGCAAAGTAAAATTTTGCTGTAAAAATGTATAATAATGTGGGAATTTATAAAATTACAAACAAGCAACACCGTATTATTATAAATATCTGAACGTCTTCGAATGAAATATAAATAGTTGAACCGTCATAACAAGAGATTGATATAATTAGTGGAAACGTCAAATGTGTTTACGAGCGTTAGTTCTCAAGTATTAGTTATCAATCAGTAACTTGTAAAAGAGTGTCTGCGCGTTCTGTCGACCACTTTTTTTTTTTGGGAGTGAGTATAATAGGTACGAGAAAAGTCGTAAAAAAAAAGAGAGCGAGAGGGCGTGTAGGGTCAAAACGCGCACCAGGAAAAATCTCGAGAAAAATGCTAGCGTACGCAAGTTTGAATAGAACAAGCTTAATTTTTCGCTTTGTGTAAATAAGACGATCATTATTGAACTTTTATACATTTTATCATATACATACACCGGTACACCATCATTTATTTGTTATTTCTAATTAATACATTCAAAAATCCAATCTTGATGCTATATATTGATTAATTGTGTTTTTTATTTATTTTTGAGCGCGTTCAATTTTATTTACAATCAGTAATGCCTCCGCTACACTGGAGGGTTATCCTATTTGCCGCCTTTGAACTTCTTTGTCGGCAAATAGGATAACCCTCCGGTGTAGCGGAGGCATAAGCAAACTGCCGATCTAAATGAAGTCTATGTGTGTTTATAGAGAAGCCAATCATTGACAAATGAAGCAAACTAATAAGAAATCGCGAGAAGGAAGTCGGCGTGTCACGTAAGCTTTACAGAGTAGGATTGTTGGATATGTATATATTAGTTTGAAGCAAAGTTGAGCATAAAGTAGAGGGCGTGAGAAAAAAAAGGACAAAAACCGACAAGTGTCGTAAAAGTCGCAGTCTACGATCGACCGGAGTTATAAAATACTATTGATTTATGGGTCTTTCTTGCTGCAAACTGATTTTTCCCAGCATCAGAGTCGATTCTATAT